>OMNZ01070179.1:0-10389 GCA_900303255.1 Lesueurigobius sanzi | reverse complement strand
AGAATGTGAAGATATGTCAAGATTCAAAAGTCGATCAACATTACATTGTAACAAGTCAAGTACAGTTTCACACTGTTTTCAAATACATTTAAATTGTTCCCTGTGAATGATCCCACTCTGGCAGAAGAGTTGAAGAGTAAAAGTGAACCCTCAAGCTCCAAAAAAAGTTTCTACAAAGGATTTAAAAACTGGAATAGTCCAGTCTGATGTTTTAAAGGGATTGATGCGTATACAGTATCTACATTGTCAGCCGTGTTACTAACTGGAATTCAATTTGCAGGATGTTTCCTATGTTGGTCACCGGCCTCCCGCTTGGACAGTTAAAAAGTACTCTATTTTGTAAATGTAATCATAGAACCATCTTTCCTTTTGTCCCTTTGGAAGTGCCTGATTATAGGATATTAACTACTACATTTTCTTTGTGGGGAGTGTACAGCCATTATTGCTTATTAAATATCCAGATTGGCTCATTTCTCTTTGTTTCCTCTCCAGAACTCCTGCTATGATCGGCTGCTCTTTCGTGGTGGACCGTGAGTACTTTGGGCAGATCGGACTGTTGGACCCTGGCATGGAGGTCTACGGAGGGGAGAACATCGAGCTTGGGATGAGGGTGAGTCACTGTTTCGAGAAGGCATTTTATTTTTATTAGAGATGCATTACTGAAACTGAACACATTTTCAGTTGTTCATTTTTCTTGCTAAGATAACATCTCAACCAAAAAACCCCTGACCAACTCCCACACGGGTCTGGGCCCTGTAAAGATAACTACAAGTAACAGTGGGGGTGCTTTAAGCAGAAGCAAAATTTAGTCAGAGAGTTGCTGCGAGGGAATGTGCTTCTTTTTAACAAGCCTTTCCTTTGGAGCTTGAGTTCTTTTACACATTTATTCACCAGAAAGGCCACGCAAAAGCTATAATTACAAATCCAATATTTGAAGAGGTAATTTTTCGATGAGTGGCCTTGGCAAGAACGATTGTAGAAATCTATATTCAGGCTCAGGAGCGGCTTATGATGAGGTCGGCTTCTGTTTCCAGCCCGGGGGGGAACAGCTTAAGATACAAAACCCAGGGGCGTCAACACAAGACATGATTAAACTTTGCAAACTTAGAATTTCTTAGATGGGGAAGGGGAGGGAAAAATCCTTTAAATGCAAATCTTCAGCCAACCCAACGGCGCCAATGCCTGTATACGCAAAATGTAAATCTCTTTTGCTTCTGCTTTGAGTAAAATTTAACGCTTCGCGAGAGCGCAGGGACTGAAGAATTGGTGTGAGTTGAAATTCAGAAAATGTTTCTCTCCAGCCGACTGGAATCATTCTGGTCTGAACGCACTCCTCAGCTTATTGGAATGAGAAATGCTTCAAAGAGCCTGCTTCATCACATAATGTCGTCACATCCATCTCTGTGGCTACAATGGCTCAATGGGGCAGAAGAGGAGGCGCACCGTTATGAAAAGTGTTTAAATGGAAACCCTAAAATTGATTTCATGAATTGGTCTGAAGACGCCGGCATTTATGGCCTTTGATCACAAATTGAATCCACCATTTTGTGTCTGAGTGAAACAGTGCTCATTTTTGCCCCATTTTGCCCAATTTTCCATATAGATAAAATGAAACAATAATTTTGGTTTCCGTGTTAGGTATTGAAAATGAAAGTCTCTCTTTGTTGAGAGAAAGGAGTGTTTGGCACCGTCCTGGGTATGAGTCAGCCTCTTCACTGTCTTTGTTTTTACTGCGTTCCTTTGCGTAGTACCATGATTATTCTACTGTTCTGGACTTATTTCTATGCCATTCTTTCTGATACCAGTAGTACCAGGTGAAAAAAAATGCTGTTTGTTTTGAAAGAAAAATATAATTAATACATTTTAGACACTGTACTGCTTCTGCCTTTAAGCCATAATGATGTCATCTGTTTATTGAGTGGGTTCTTTCAAACTTTCTTGCATCAGCCAAACACGTAACAAGAGAAAAAGTGACTGAAATTCACATAGTATCTAAATGGGCGGCACATTAGAGCAGCGGTTTGCGCTCGTGCTTAAAAGACACAGCAAAAAGTTGGAGTAATTCTGACTTGTCAAGTGAAAATTCAGCCAATTTTATTTATTTATTTATTTAATAGGGACAGTGCATATTAATGAACAACTGTGATTACAGTATAAATATGCCAGATTATAGCAAACATGCTAATTTCCAGCTGCAGTCCCTAGGCAGGTGACACAGAAACAATTACATTACACACAATTACAGGAAGACATAGACAGAAGAGCAAAAGAGCGAATTAGAAGTGGTTGCAGTGTTGATTGTCTTTCATCCACTGTTTAAGGTGGAATAAGGCTTTTTGTATCTAGAAGGTCCTGGGTTCGATTCTCGGGCTGGACGGGGCCTTTCTGTGTGGAGCTTGCACGTTCTCCCCATGTCTAGGTCTCCTCCGGGTGCTCTGGTTTCCCCTACCACTAAAACATGTATGTATGTATGTATGTACTTACTGCACTTTTGCTCGTGCACAAACGGCATCAGGTGGAACAGCTCAGTGATTTTGTGTTATATTGTTGTTCCTTGCAATATAGATCTTCTGCCACCCAATACTGAGATAACAATAATTTAGCCTTGGCCCAAATGGTGCAAATATCTCTATGTCCAAGGAATGCTCGTTTTACCGTGAGTTACTTTGCTAATATTTTTAAACAATAGCCCTGTCGCTGTTATCCAAGGTTACACCATGTTATCCTTTCACACAGCACTTATATGCACCTAACAAACCATGCAGCCGAGTTGGAGTGGCTTTGTGGCGATCAATTTAGCTGCAGTCCCTGAATCAACTCGACACAGACTCTATTGAACTATGTGATACGATGTGGTCTTTTCAGCACACCAACATCTCTCTCTCCCTTTTTCTTCGTATAACTTTTCACAACAACGAAGAACTCCAGATTTGCAAACAATAATCCAGCACAAGTGAAATTACCTTTTTGTCCTTATAGCCTGTCTAAAATTAAACACATGCAAGAGAGAATGCTATTGAGTACAATTTGAATAGGCCTGCAGTCAACAAGCAGCTTTATCCATTCATATTTCACTAATGGAATGGAGATGGGTTCTGGAAAATGCAATTACTGCTGTGTAAGGCCACTGAGGTCCAGGGGTAAAGCTTATTGTTGGTGATGGGTGAGCAGTTGCCATTCAAGGCTAGGTTTGACTGACACAGACATGTTTAACAATTAGCCCGGGCCAGCTCACAATGGGCCAGAAACGAGAGTGGGGGCCCAATGAAAAGCAGGGTTCATACTGAAAGGTTATGCTGGAGTTATAATTGACTGAGGCTGGAGAGGCTTTTGTTGCTTACCAAAGGGAGAAAGGTTTCCTGAAGATATAAAAGCACAGGTTTGTTTGCGGTAAATGCTATAATTCAGTGCATAATTTAGTGGGTCGCTTTGTTGTGATGTAAATGGAATTAGGTAAGGCAGCCATTTTGTGATAACATTTTGGAATATGTTCGGAATTAGAGGAAATTGTGTAGCTAACAATAAATCCTGTGCATTTTTAGTAATTGTAAATAAAGCCCGATCACAGCAGACCTCGGAAGCTAAGCAGCGTAGGGCCTGTTCAGTACTTGAATGGGAGACCGGCCAGGAAGCCTGTGTGAATGTGGTGTGTGAGTGAGTGTTGGTGGTGGTCAGAGGAGCCGATGGCGCAGATTGGCAGCCTCGCTTCCATCAGTCTACCCGAGGGCAGCTGTGGCTGCAATAGTAGCTTACCACCAAGTATGGAGTGAATGAATAATGCCATGTAAAGCGTCTTTGAGTGTCTAGAAAAGTGCTATATAAAACCAATGCATTATTATTAATAAATTGCAATTATTATCCGTAAAATTTGAACATGTATGATGTTTACTTCCTGGACAAGACACTTGACAAACATTACCCAAAGCCTAGGTACCTTGCCTTGCCTTGGTCAAATGTGGCCGTGGTAAAGCATCACTCGCAGCCAAAGTGCTTTTCCAATGTTCAGTTCCACCGGAGGCAAGTGTCCTTTCTTTGTTAGCATGTGGCTAATATTCAAAGGACACACCTGTGCACACCTGTGCACACCTGTGCACACTTGTGCAATGTGCATCCTCCAGAGCCAAAATCACCCATAACGCATCATGGTTATTGAAAAAAAAAAAAAAGCAGAACAAAGCAGCTTGTAAAAGCTGAAATTCACATCTTCAAGCCAAAATATTTACCTTGACTTTGTCAATATAGTCCTGCAGCCAGACTTCATTAGGACAGTATTTTAATTTAGTTATAGTTGTAATCAAGATTTGGTCAAATAAATGTAATTGAACTCACCTACATCTATCTCCTATCTATAATTTGTTTTATAAACATTGATTTTATATTTTTTTATTCAATCAAATTTAACTATTTTAATTTAGTTATTATTAGACAACAAAACATTTCAGTCAGAGGTTTAATCATCATCACTACTTTTTTATTTAGTTTAAATATTTGAGACGGCAAAACTTTTCCATTGGTCCCCAGTGTGCCCTCTCCCCTCCCTTGGATGAAACATCTTCCTTTTTGTTTTTTTACTTTGTGATGTCACTTCCTTTCCCTCTGAAGTGTGTCTCATTAGCTGATCTTTTTGGACCAAGGAAGGGCACTTGCCTTGGAACAAAAAGAAGTGAGCTCCAAGGCACTGCCTTCAAGGGCAAGGTAAGGCAAGGCACCTATAGCCTTTGGGAAACAGCCACAGTGTCCGACTAGTTCCGATAGAAAGCTCTAGAAGAAAAATTACCTTCTAAAATCCTCTGAATCCCAGCTTTACTTTCTACATTTTGATCCGATCATTTCATAAATCAGACTAAACTCACAGGCTATTTGAGGACACAGTGCTCTGCTGCAGCCGCTCTCAGCAAACAGACCAAAGGCCAGGGACAGCCGTGATGAATCCTATACCACCAGTGTCAATACGAGTTTATCTCCTAATAGCCCTTCACACTCACCACTTGCTCCCAGTCTTTGCTGATAGAGCACTGGAGCCGCCCAGCGCAGTGCCCTTCATTTCAAAGTTCCTGTGGGCACTATATAGTTTTTTTTTACTGGGTCGTCATATAAACCACTGCATCAAATCTCTCCGAGGTCATCCCACCGTTCCTTCTCCGCGCTTGTTCATCTGCAGCTCAATTTTAACTTTCTATTTATTTTGTAATTGCCTCTAAAACCTCTGGGAAATGCCAAGAGAAATGACAATCAGTCATGTGTTCTTTTGTGGCAAATGTTTTGTATTATAGCTGTGACATGCATTATTTTGAATGTGACAGTTTAATAACAGAAAGCAAATTATTTTTCACTGCCAACATTTGGAAAAACAGACAAGACAATTCAACGATAAACACAAGATACATTGATCATCAGGAAAATGTTTTGTATTATTGTCTTGTAGAGCTGAATTTTGCTGTCCAATAATAATAGAAATACAATAATACTGTAGATGCAAGCCATTTTAAAGCTAATTTTAAACATGCACATATAGTCCAATTCTCAATAATTTGGTGTTTGTGACCCTGGCTTGCATATCCTGCATGTGGTACAACAGCAGTGGCTTCAGGAGATATTCGGCCTCAAAAAGGCCCAAAACATTATAACATTTCTGAATAATGTACCAAACAATAAAGCTTATTGTGTTCAACATTACTATGATGAATCAAGCATTATATTGTGGCAGTTACTTTTCTCCACACCTGCAACTTTATTCACCTTGTTCAAATAAAATCTTTTTCAAACCTTTTGGCTAATTTGAAAGTGATGAGAAATTCAAAAACAACTTATCTGCTGGTTAACAACAAAGTAAATGTGATTGCGCAGCCTCAGGAAGCTATCCGCATTTTTCTTTATCCAAGAAGCCACACGTCCCTAGGTGGTCTTTGTGACATTTATTACATCAGCAGGAACATCCTTGCTCAAGTAATAAATCAAAAAGCTAGTTATTTTTCCTGTGTTTGAAGTTGTGTGTTTTTGTACCTTGGGTTGGACCTGGAGGTGCTTGGCCATAATTTCTCTGTATCGACAGCAATGGTCGAAATTAAAGCATAACAGAGCCAGCACAGAGTTAGACTACACTTGGCCTCACCACATGAGACTTTATGTGATGGTTTCTGTAGGAATTATGCAAACTGTCATATGGTAATCATTTAAACAAATGATAAATAAGTGAAATGGTGCATAAGAACATTGTGCTATTACAAACTCATGCATACTAAGCATTTACAACAGGTTGCGTTCACGTGACATCGCAACATTTTCATATCATTATTTTTGAAACAATCACTGGCCCAAAATTCAATGTCTTCTTAAAGTCAAATTATTATAATGAAAATTTTGAAAAGTGGAGGCAATCTTCAAAAACGTGGATATATTTTTGGACAGATGAAAGGACTTTCAGCCAAAAGATTAATGTCAGGTTTAACATTTGTAGATTTTCTAGTTCGAGATTTCCTTCATAAACTGTTTATCTCTCATAGAGTGGTGTTTTTCCCTATAGCGTCATATAGCCTAGCCTGGCCTTAGCCATCCGTAAACTCCGGTCAATTATCATTTCCCTACATGTACGTCTGGGTCTGATCTCAGTGGCTGCGAGACATCGAGCGGGGGAGGCGGGTGTTGTAGGTGACGTCAGGCATATGCAGGAAATGATAATACGGGTGGCTAAGACCAGGCTAGCGATTGGCTAAAATCAGATCCAATCATTTCACCTGATAACGGAGCTCAATTGGGAAGATCCAGACCCTCTGTACGAAATGGGTACAAGGGTATGGTAAGACCAGGCTACATATAGCCTATCATCAAATTTTAGAATGTGAATGGCACCCATTATCCACCTCGGGATCACATGGTGACTTGACACAATATCACAGTCATGGAAAGCCGGCAAACCTGACATTCGTTGGTAATAGTTTGCACTGTTCATAACACACACTCAAGCTAGAGACCTGTTTTGTAGTGTGGCACAACAGACTAACTTAATTCATTGCTTCATTACATTTCGTCAAACTCGGCAGCAGAAGGACGGCGGTGGTGACAGCTGTATCCAGTCCCACTGAGCCTGTTCAACATCAGCTGTGTGCGAAGTTTCCCATCCTTGAACATTTTGGATTGCTCTTCTCTAAAGTTAGATCCACTGTTCTTATCCCATTGTCCTACTTGCTAACTTTTCTTATAAGTACAGCTGCACTTTCAGAATGAATCATACATTTTAGATTTCCAGTAAAGAAAAAGAAGTCCCTTTTTTCCACATGGTGTGAAGCGGGTAGAATGCTTTGTTCAGTAACAGGTGCAGCCTCAAAGCACTTAGCAGATGTACAGGTGCTGATTTTAGTTACATCTGTTAAAAGCTCATGCCTCTCTGATGCAAGCTAGCACTGCAATACATGTAACAATAATAAGGCTTCAAACATCTGCAGCAGCACAAGGGAAGTAGAGATAGCTGTGGATTTCAGTAAAAGAAGAAATGCTTTTTTAACATGTAGCAAACACTTTTAGTAATTGCATACAAATTTAGTCCAGAAGCTCCTCTTTGCTATGAAACCAAAACATTATTCATCATGAATCAGGGCGACAGTTGCTCAGATGGTAGTGTGGGTAACTGAAGGGTTTGCGAATCCTGGCTCCTGCAGGTGTACAGTATCATTGTGTCCTTGAGCAAGCACTTCACCCACCTTGCCTCCACTGTTTGTGTACATTGGTGTATGAATGAGAGTGTGAGTGGTTCCTGGTGTGCTTAATGTAATAGGTGAAAAAGCTCTATGTAAAGTTGAGACCATTTACCGTGATATAGATTTCACAAATCCAATGTTATTTCGATCCAAGTGTAGGGTTTGTTTACAGTTGCATTTGAAACAATTTGCAAATAGAAATTAGGTCATTGTGAACAATGAGCAAATGATTTGTTATTCAGCAGCTTTTTTTTTTTTAGCAGGTCAGGTTTCAATGGCCTCGTATCAGTCTTCAACTTGAATCTAGACAACTTGAGAATGTAATTTAGATTTCACTGCCTTAGGTCAATGAAATAAAACTTTCTTTCAGCAAAAAATTATATTTTATCCACTTCTAAAGTTTAAAAGGTTTCCTGTAACTAATCATATTAAGTTAAGTTGTTAAACCATACAAATGGGTGTTTTAATGTATGCCAATTACCACAGGCCTAGTAAAACATTGTATTGGTAGATATGTCCTTTACTTTTCCCAAGACATGTAGTTTATAGTGGACTTAGTTTATGATGTTCTAAGAGAAGACAGTGGGAATGACCCAAAAAACAATGAAAATGTTCTCACATTACAAATCAATGGCACTGTGATGAACACACTTTGAGTCCGATGGTGGATGGATAGACACCTCTAAAATGTGGATGACTATAAAATCCTGGAAATGCAGATCATAGCATTTCATATTAAACAGGATGTTTAGAAATATGACATAATATAGTATATATCACTCCAAGTACATCTTAATACTTTCTTATAACATTTGTGATGGCTTTAGTCTTTCAGTCAAAGCACGGTATAGCTTAAACTACTCTACCATATATTAGCCGCTGTGTGGGTGCCCTCCGGCTGCGGCTCTCACAGCTCCCATAGTCACCTTCAAAAGGGCACCCGCCTCGTTATGGAGTGGCACTCGGCCCGGGCCATCTGCACACACCGGCCACTCTCTGGCTGCTTCAAAATTCAGCTCTGAATCTGTGGCCATCAAGCAGCAAATTACGCCGGGCGCTGACCATATGTGAGGCGGGCCAACAAACTGAATCATCTCATGGAGAGGCGCAAATCTGGGACAACTGTGGCATTCTGCAATTAAAATTCACAATAATAAGATTTGTTGACTACAGAAGCAGGAGCGCTGTCGGGAGCTTGTACTGCACAGACCATTGGAGCGTTCTTAGCCTGGTGTGTCAGCCATATTGGTTGCATTTTGGTCGAATGCCTGCGTGATCACAGACGAAATTGAGTTTTGAAACAATCTGTGTTGAGCACTGTAGCTATCTTCCATTAAACACAGATGCTTATTCAGTTATATTTGTGTGCATGAGGTTCGCATCTAGCAGTCAGGACTGCCAACTCTCATGCTTTCACCGTGAGACACGCATTTCAGTGCCTTCACACGCTCTCACGCCACACTCGCAATATCACACGGCGAAAAAATAAAATAAAAACGTTCCTCAAAGTTTATCGGAAAAGTGCTTACTTTTGAAGCAATAGTGGAGCCGGCAACCCCCAAAAGTCTTGGTTGTCCCCAGTACCAGCCCTCTGGGCAGTTAAAATATGTAATTGTCATGATTTTATGTACATTTGTGAGAAAAACTAATATTTGCCACACTTTATACAGTCCCTGAATGCTTCTCCCACGCAGCCTCATGCTCCTGCAGTTTCATTGGTTTCACTGTAACGTGCTCCTAATATGAACCAAAACACTGGTGGGATTACAGCTACACCACTGAAGTGTTAATGGCGTATTTATGGCTTTTGACATGTAAATGAGGCGGCGATGGTCATAGAGCAGGAGGAAGAAGTACCTGATGTCATGGATCATACAGACAAGGTTGAGTTAAGTTTTGTCAAACGGCGCTAATGGCCAGATGAGGGAGAAATTGGACAATCAACAGCAGGTTTTCTGACTGAACGAGGGACGAGGACCATGGCCGAGCCACCATTGAGGTCACCGAGTTTTTTTGGCTTTTTTTTTTTTTTTTTCTTTACTTAGGCCCATCCTTTAGCTGCTGGTTGAACGAGTGAGAGCAATCCGGTCGCGATAAGCGAAAGGAATAGAGCACAGTCAGACACTGCGTGCGTCAAAGCAGAGCACTAAAAAGACTATTTTCAATCTATTACTAAAACTTAACTTGGCATATAAAAGCTCAGACTTTTCAATCACTTCCGTAATGCCGATATTTTGTGAGTATAGTAAGGTGGGCGAAACGCAGATACAGTACATTTTTTGATAGTGACCAGCATTGTCTAGCGACGGTCATAACGTTCTTCTCATGGAAACAGAAAGAGTGTCGTCACGGGTCCCGCAGTTTGACTTACGCCGCCATTTTGGACGGGTTCCCGGGACGTACCTGCTGTAGGGACATATACTTTGGAGCTACTCTGGCCTTCGTTCATGCGATTGTAGAATTGTTTTCCAAATCTATTCAACAAATAATAAGTTGGATTACCCTCGAGAACAAGTGCAGTGATGGAGACAGTCACTCTGCCCTTTCACTGTGTTGAATATGGACGCACAAATAGACAGAAAACAGGTTGTTGGCAGTGACCAATTAAGCGAGCCCGCTTCATATCAGGTTACTTACTACCCTTAATAATATTCTTAGGTCTAGATGGAGGTCTAAATGGATTAAGTTATAAATT
>OMNZ01070173.1:6819-18903 GCA_900303255.1 Lesueurigobius sanzi | reverse complement strand
CCCCCCCCCACCCCCACTTTCTCCCGGTGTGTTATTGCAAGTGGTGTCCAAACTTCTTAACTCTCTAACCGTCTTAATTCCATATTACGCCGGGGCTCTTAAAGTGGTGAAATAAAGCCGGGCTGACGTCGGATCTGAGCCGAATGTTATAATTCGGTAATTCAGGTCAGATGGTGGAGGAGCAGACCATGGGAAAGCTGCCGCTGCCGTGTTGGAGGTGCTTGGAGCTTGATGGATACGCTCGGATGAATGAAGGCAGAGCTGGGCAGTTAATCATTGCAGAGGTAGACGCCATGCTTGGGTGAATTAAAACCATCAAAGAAAATGTATGGGTCAAAACGTGAACTCATAAGGAGGGCACATATCACCTAGTTGACCTCTTCAGTCTGGTAGAACGCTTGGGTGAAAAAGGTTAGCATTTACTAGGAAACGTTGGCAGATCATTGAGAAATCTCCACCGGCTCTATACATTGGATGGAATGGCCAATAGAGGGCAGCAGAGAGTAGTTTTGACATGAAATTTCCATCAAGGAAAAAAAAAAAAACATTTATTTTCTTATAAAATACGCATATCAAAGTATTTTTTTCAAATTAGAGGAAATATAATGAAGGGCTTATGGCACCACTGAATTTTTTGAAGATCGTCCAGTTCACGGAGAAATATGACAAGCCATTTCAGTCTTCTATGTGGACTATAATTTACAATTAATTAAAAGGGGACACGGCAGGTGAATAGGGAAGAATTAAAATTGATTGATGTCAATTTGAAAAACTGTATTGCAATTTTTTTTGCATTTTATGTGTAAAATTTACCTATATTTTGAGTGACGAAATGTACTAATTGGGTGAAGCCAGATTTCAATTTATGGTTTTATTTTATTGATATATTAGTTGCAAGTTTTAGTTTTGAGAGGGGATTTTGTGTAGTTTTAAGTTGTTTTATTTTAATAAGCCAGTTAATAGTGAATACTTCTGTAAAAATTTTAATTTTGCCTTCTTTTCTATAGTTCAATACTTAATAAATCAGACTTGGATCCCTCTGAAAAGTCCCTCTGTCTCTAGGTCATCTTAACCCTTGCATTTTTTTGTATTTTTGCCCTGGTATTATTGCTTCTAAAACACCTCCTCATGATGCACCATCAAGTGTTTGGACTCTTTATTTTCAGGACAAATTGAAATTGTATCATATTAAATACTCATGATAGAAGCAGAAAAAAATGCGGCAAAAATTGAAATTTGACCCTCAATTCTTTCCCTATTTGTTAAACATCAGTAATTAAGGCTGTGGACAGTAGACACGTGTTTTGTGGTCCAGGAGATGTAAAATAAAGTGTAGTTACTGTAGAAATGTTTATTTTTGACAAAAATCAAAAGAAAAACCCCATAGATTTGCTCATTTTTGGCTGTTACCTCATACCTTTGCCCTCCATGTTCTAACTAAACACAAAACAAGATGGCCACTGACCAGTGACAGTTTTTCTTCCCTGGGCGACTGTGTAAAGTGCAGAGTCTGCAGTTTTGTAAAATGCTAACTTAGCACTTCTGGACACAAATTTTCAACGCGACTTCATGCCACTCCCAGAGACCTAGATTGAAGAACATGGCTGGGCTCATTTTAAAGCCCCAACCCTCCTCTTCCCAATGCATAAAACGTCTCTATGACATTTCCTCATGGAGATATTTGCTAAAGTCGCAGCTGGTGGCCACGCCCCTCCCATCACAGACAGAATCCCGCACCTAGGGTTAAATGAGTGGTTGATGAGGCCAAGGCAACAGTCAGTTACAACAATAATAAGGCATTTTGTTTTGTGTTCCAAAAATACTGCACAATTTGAAACCATTTTGTTCGTGGATTAGTCTGAGGTGGTTCCTGTGTTTTTACCTGACAATCTAGTTTTCTTGCACCACATTTTGTGTTGTATTTGACATCTTAAAGTGCGTCCCGACCGAACGCATCGGGGTGAATGGTTTCCATTGAAAATGAATGGTTTTGCGCGATTTGAGCGGCGGGAATCGCACTTTTCTGGCGTAAAAATCGCGCAAAACGGTCGCTCGCGATCGTTTCAAGCGTCCGGCAATACAATTTTAAATGTCGAATTTTTTTTGCTTATTCGCGCGCAGCAACCAATCAGAGCAGCTTGCTCCGGTGACGGCATGAACAGGACGAGACAGGCGGAAGTCTGTTTTCGTGCGGAGCTCCCGGTATATGGTGAAACTCACCGGTGAATCCAGACACGCTGCATAGATGCCCTACGATGACATTGTCTGGCTTTATATAGCAAATAGAGCCACGCTACTGTCTCGATGTCCACCATTGTTGCTCACACTACTACACACACTACCGACAGCCCCTCCCGTGCGAAGTTGCGAACACGCGAAAAGGCGTTGGTGCACAAATGAGACATGCGATGAGCTATAAATAAATTTGCGAAGCGAATCTGTTTTTCGCGCGATTCACCTGGTCCGGTCGGGACGCAGCTTTATTCAACAGGACAGTGCTGAGTAAAAGGGGGTGAAGGACAGACATTTAGCAAATTGCCAGAAGAAAGAACAGTGCTCAGCCTATTGTTTGCATCTCAAGTGCTTTAAATATTGATACTGTAACTAAATTGCACTGCGTTGACTGAATATTCAAACTAACCTCATTTTTATTTATATTCTATAGTGTCTTGTGCTTTTTACCTTCTCCAAACGCCCAATTTGTTGGTTCATGCGTTTGCAGTCACAGATTTCCCCTCCTGATGAAATGATGTTCTGTGGATGCCTTCTTTAAACAGTCCACCTCTGTAAACTTCCTTGAGATGAAATATTATTTTATTTTTAAATGTCAAATCCACAAATAGCCTGTTGAAAGGTTAGAAAAAGTGTATCCTGCAGTGCACCATTAGGAGGATTTTCCACGGGAGCTCACAGCCCATACAGACACCTCTGTGTGTCCTGTCAGAGGGAGGTTTCCTTCAACATCCCGCTCCAGAGAGGGGAGTCCTGGGATAACACGGCACAACAGTGTGTTCCCTCTGTCAGCGCAGGGCCACACACTGTCAGAAACCACATGTTGAATGTATTAAACGTAGATCAGTGCTTCTCAAGTGGTATAGTGTCAGGACCCAGATAAGAATAGTTTGTGCTTCAGTTGGAGCAGGTGCCAATACATACATCTGCAGGAGAGAAAATTGACAAGTGATTTCCCTGATCATTATTTGGTAATGGTGGGATTCACAAACATGCCATATTATTCTCATGGCTGAAAGTCCTTTCTACCGGCCAACATCATGCTCATGTTTTTGAAAGATAAGATAAGGTAAAAGCTCTTCATTATATAACCATGCTTTAAAAACTAAATGCATGGTTATTGGCTGAACAAGATCTACTGTATGAAACAAGTGCATTCTGTAACTTAAGTCTGTCTATGCATGGTGCTTATATTGAGCAGGTAACCGAGGCCAAGTTATAGGGAGTCACTATTGATTCAACCTTATCATGGACAACACTGTTGCAAAAATGAGTAGAGCCATCTCAAATATAGATGTGCATATTTTCTAACTATTCCAGTTACCAACGAGACAAAGGGGAGTGCTTCAGCGGGTAAAAATGTCAGGCTCGGGTGCTCTTCCAGATCCAGAGCGTTTTTAGTCCCGTACTGAATTCAGAAAGAAGAAGATCGAGTAGATTTAATCATTTATTTGTGCGAATGGGCTTGATCTTCTTCTTTCTGTATTCCAGTTTCAGTTAAGTTGGTAATTCAATCACTTGTGTTTTAACACATTGACCACTGCTCCATTATCTGGTCAAGTGCATCGAAAAAGGATGTTTCGAAATTACAATTGATTCAGAATAGAGCAGCTCGTCTAGCCCTGCGATGCCCATTTAGGACGAACGTAAGTGCCACGCATGACAGGCTGTCCTGGTTTAGAGTTGAGGACCTGCAGAGTGGCCTGCAGCCTGATATTGTTCTGTAAAAATGTGTACACTTCACAAAAGCCTCTTGGTCTGTTCTCTCAATCACAGATGACCAGTGTCCGACATGGTTTAAACACTCGGCAGGCTTCACAGTGTCATTTCACACCTCCATTGCGACAGAGAACTGTTGTGTACAGAGCTATGGTTCTGTGGAATAAGCTCCCTCCATCTTTAATTGCTTTGAAACACAATATCGGTTTTAAGAGGATGCTGCAAATACAGATCCTCAATGGTGGAATGATGTAATTGAGCAAGGATATTCTTGCACCTGACATAAAAGGTGCACTTTATCAACTGTTAAATGTTGATGAATTTTGAGTCCTTGTGGTGTTCAGGAACAAGACGCTGATGTATTCTGTATATTCATAACCCATTTTGATGTAATGTTTTAATATTGCACTTGCATGGACCCCAGGAAGAATGGGGATCCTACAATAAATAATAAACATTTGAAAAAAAAACACAGGGGGGGTGCAGAAAGTCAGAAAATGTGCAAACTAGAAGATAGAGTTAAATCACAAACAGGTAATAATAATAGTATTATAACATAAAATAAGAAATGTAATAAAGGACTCGACGTGTGGATAGAAGAATAAAAAGAGAGGATATTTAAATGTTAGAATAATAATCAAAATAGTGCAAAGATCAAGTGTAAACGATCTGGGAGCCAGTGGAGCAGATTGAGGCTAATACAGTGATATAGATTGAAGGGATTTGTAAACGCTGGGGTTATTGCACACTATATTATATGTTTATTGCACATTGACTATACTGCAGAGTTAAAGTCTGACAGCGGTGGGGATGAAGGACCTGCGGTAGCGCTCCTTCTTCCACTGAGGGTGCCTCAGTCGGCCGCTGAAGGAGCTGCTCTGCCCCTCTACGGTCTGGTGCAATGGGTGAATGGTGTTGTCCATGATGGATGTGAGCTTGGTCAAGGTCACCACTTCTGAACACTTTTATGAGAAAATTATTAGACCTTAGTTCATATGTTGTAGTTCATTTCTGGATAATGTCATGAAATAGCCATTTTAAAGGGTGAGTTTGGTCTTTTGTTTTTTGCCTTGACATTGAAAAGAAGATCTCAAAAACCATGTCAAATCAATACGTACAACTGAGAACCTACACAGACATGTAAAATCAATGTTTCCACCTGCCATGCCTCCCCTTAAACTGACAGAATACAGACCTGATTCAGCTGAACAAAGTGGACCAATAAGTGTGAGCTCGCCCTAATAGTTACCTTTCTGTGGTGCACTGGATCTCGCCTCTCAGCACTTTTCTTTCTTTTCGTTGTATTTAGCCCACTGAGCGAGCCGCTGCCTGCCCCGCTGGTGCCACGTGCCCCTGTACCTCAGCGAGCAGCGAGGAAGCTTGTAAGCCATCTGAGTCCGAGGCTTAAGCCAAATCCTCTGTGAAGACACCAGTTTGTTTTGGACTGACTGAATTTGTGTAGTGCAGATTCAGTTGCTTGCAGTCGGAGCTGTGACCATGAAAGGCTTAGTAACAGTATCCTGAGCCCCGGAAGGTCTAAGAAGTGAAGATGTCAGTTTGAATACCCCACGCTATCGTCAAGTCAGGGGCTTCCAGAGAAGAGCTCTCTGCACGGAGGCAAACAGGAGTGTAGCACGTGCACTGCAACAGAATGGGTTTGCAATGAGTCATTTAATCAGCTTGTGGGGAAGTGGTTTAACAGGTTTTTGGAATATTAAGTCTTATTTGTTCCCAGGTGAAAATGTATATGGTAAGAGGTGCATTGTGGAATGTTTTATGTGGGGGGAAAAGATATATATATACAGTCTATATACATTTTATCTACACTGGACAAAAGTATAAATGCAATACTTTTGTTTTTCTCCCATCTTTCACAAGCTGAATTCAAAAACAAACAACCTATTTCTCTCAAAAGTTGTTCATAAAACAAGTGAAAATCTGCATTTGTGAGCACTTCATTGGGTGTCTACAATAAAAGGACACATTGAAATGTTGGTCTGTGTAAGTTCTCAGTCGTACAGGAGTTGTCCATCGTCGGCAGTCTTCATCTGTACTCTGTAGTTGAAGTGTAGGACGTGTCAATCTTAATCCAAAGATCTAGACTCCTCCTACTGGTTTCTTCTTAAGAGACCCACAAGCGTGTCAAATCATCATTCGCTGACGAAGATCTTTGGATTAAGATCGAAACGTCCTACACTTCAACTACAGAGTACAGATGAAGACTGGATAATTTTTGCCTCTGAAATGTTGGGTTTTGCTTTATTGGGAGGGTCTGGGAGCTCAGAAAACCAGGCAGGATCTAATGTGAGCATTTGCCTCATGCAGCACAGCTCCTTCACATAGAGTTGGTGTTGGTCCTCTCCTCTTCAGTGGCTGTGTGAAGTTGCTGGTCTGGTTACATGTAGATTACACTTGTGAAGCCGGTTCCACGTGCTGCAAAATGATCTGAAAGGCCTTTGGAGACGGCTTATGGTAGAGAAATGAACATTCACTGCAGGGGTAGCAGCTTTGGTGGATATGCCTGCAGTCAGCGCCAATTGCACGCTCCCTTGAAACTTGCAACATCTGTGGCGTTGTGTGTAAACATTTCAGAGGGTCCTTTGATAGTGGCCAGTATAGGGCTGAACCAGCTAATCAATTAACCGACAACTAATCGATCATTGAAATAGTTGTCAACTATTTTAGTAATCCATGAATCGTTTCTGGTGCATACAGACTGAGACAGAGCAAGAATTACATCAAAATGTATTTTTGATTTAAATTCAATTTAGTCTCTAAAGGTAGTCAGGTATATACATTTATTTTAAATATTTTACTTCTCTTTGTCCTCAAATATGAGCTAGATCCCAGACCATTATCTAATCAGAGAAGAATGAGCCCCAGTCTAAAGGTGGACAGATCCTATGACAAAACCAGTTTGGATGTAAATCTGAAAGGACTTTCTCTCTCACTGTCACAGTCACAGACTGAATTTTAGAGGTTCTGAGCTTTCAAATGAGGAATGGCATGGTGTCAAGACGTCTCCAAACAAACGTGCACCTTTAGCAGCCAAACGATTAATCGCAAAAATAATGATGATTAAACAAGGCCCAAGATAATGGTTAATTGCAGCCCTATTGGCCAGCCTATGGCACATCTATGTTCATGCTGATATGCCACACTGAGGTGGGATGGATTATCTCAGCAAAGAAGCACTCACTAACACACATTTAGACAGATTTGTGATGAATATTTGAGAGGAATTGGTCTGTTTGAACCACCATGATTCTCTGTATGCATCTGTGTATTGAAAATGTTTTACATATTTGAGTTCAGCTCATGAAAATTGGGAGCAAACACATCCTATTTTCTTTCTCACTGTCTGTCTGTCTCTTACTCGCTCTCTCTCTCGTTCACACTCTCTGTCTCTCTTTCTCTCTGTCTGTCTGTCTCTCTCTCTGTCTCTCTCTCTCTCTCTCTCTGTCTCTCTCACTCTCTTTCTCGCTCCCTCTCATACAAAACCTGTCTTTCTTTGTTGTAAGATGTGGCCGTGTATTTCGGGTCAGCTTGAGGGAGTAGCAGTGCGATGACTGAGCACTTTGAACTTGGAAGGTGTGGTTGGTTGACTGTGCGTGAATAGAGCTGGTAAGTGCACAGGAAGCACTCATGTCCAGGGCTCGCTCCTCCTTTGATGCCGCTCTTATCACTTCCTCTGGCTGCCCTCGTCTCATTGTCCTGCCTTTCCTTCGCCCGTCCTCCCCTTTCAGACACACATTTTTGGAATTAATTTCCCGATAAGAACTGTCAGCGGGGGGTCGCCTCTGCTCAGTGCTTCAAAATCTGCGCTTATTGGCTTTCAATTGCCCCAAAAGCCACTGCTCTATCGGGGTCACAGCGTTTTCAATCAGCACTGGCCTCGAGCAAAAGTAATACATTCAGATAGCAATTTCATGCTTATCTTTGGGGAGAAATTACGCAAGTACAATTTGATTTCGCTGAGGGTGAAGCAGAGCAGTGCAATCAGGTTTTGTAGCGTAATTGGTTTCTGGAAAAGTGAGAGGATGCTTTTAGGATGAGACACGGCAGGTAAATAGAAAGGAAGAAGAGATATGAATGTGAGTTTTGTATCATTCCGCATTTCCACAAGGAAATACTTAATGTTTGTGTAAAAAATGATTTGAAATAGTGTTTATTTGTGGCAGTGCAATTTGAATAATGGAGTTTATTTTGACAAGACACTACAGGTGAACAGGGGGGGATGTTTTCATATAAAAAAATATGACATTTTATTCTAGCAAAGAAATCTAAATAATGATAGAGACAGGTTTACCTCAGAGGGGATGTTGGATCATGTTTAGATTTTGAATAGGCTAGTTATTAGTGGATAAATCTTTAACAATTCAAATCCTCCCTTGATTTTTGGAGTTCAATAAATCTCATTGCCCTCTGCATGAAAAATGTATTGTTTTACCTGCCGCGTCATGAAAAGGTCACACGCATGTTGGACCACCTTTAGCTTCTGTTACAGCACCATCCGTTGTTTCAATAAGCTTCAATGTCCAAAGACTTATTTCCATCCACTTGCATTCATTTTTAACAAGATCCTGTACTGATGATGGAGTGTGACCACAGTGCAAAGCCATCTCCAGCACATCCCAACGACTCTCAGTGGAGTTAAGGTCTGGACCAACAATCTCAGCCTAATGGATCCTTGTCCTCTTGCAATATGCCATCAGGGAAGAAAAAACAAATCCATTAATGGAATAAACTGGTCATTTATGATGGTTACATAAAAAACAGCTCTTTCTTTAGGCACATAGTGTAGTGTTGCTGAACCTAAACAAGCAGCAACCCCACATCTATTTGCGTTGTTAAATCCAGGTGGTGATTTTCTTTTGGTCAGGCCTGGCAGTGTGCTTTTTCCATTTCATTTTTTATTCATTTCAATCATGTTGATTGTTCTTAAAATAATCAGAAAAGCTTTTGTATTTACACAATTGAAAAGGAGCACAAAGAAGATAATCTCAGTATGTGCCCCTTTCTCCACAAACAAACAAACACAAGACGGTCTGGAATGCAACCTAGTCAAGAAAATCAGTCTCTTTACATGCAGTATGTCACAGTTCAGTTGTCATGTCACAAACAGCCTTCATTGTTCCTGCAATTCATAGGAATTAATCAGTTTTCTTTGGAAATCTTTATCTTTGATTCCATGGAGTTCCAGAGCTGGACTCAAGCCACAGAGATGGCCGTCTGCTTCTGGGAAAGGAAGGGTCAAATTTAGTTCGTTTGTACTGAGTCAGATTTGATCGAAGTTTGTACAGTGTTTGTTTGTTTATTAATCTACTTTTAATGAAAACATATTTTGAAAAACATATTTTTTCAAAGCACAACAAAGCCTAGGAAGCCCTTCACAATCTTATTATCCCAATTGTAGCTCGAAAATTGCAATCTATTGTTGGATATCTTTTCCTCCAGATTTCGTACCAGGTCAAAGGTTGTCCTGAGCCATTCTGCTGCTCTGATATTGGTGTCAAAAGTCAAGCGTCTGACAAAACGACTGTTTATTTCCTCCTAGACGTTAGGATTGAGTCAAATCAAAAAAGGGGAGAAGGACAGACTCTGAGAATGTTTACAGGTTACGGGAGTGTTGCTTGGTCTCTGGTTTAGTATTTGGTTTCTGATAGCTGCTTTCCTTTTGCACACCCACAGATTCGCTTGAAAGAAATATTCCTTTTTACCCAGTATTGAGCAATCACCATTCTGGTTGATACTTTATGTAACACTGCACTATTCGTTTACCTCTAATAGTACTTTAGTTTGATAGTAATAGTAACTTTAATAGCATAAACGATATACCTGTATATACGATATGTTGAAAAATGTAGCAGAGAAGCAAATGTAAGGTCCATATGTCCAACAGCAGCTGGATAGATGTCTTTGAGCGTCCCTTAGATCTTAGACCCGTCTTCTCTCAAAAACTGCAAGCAGAACCACATTGAAGGAGTTATTTGAAAGTTTCCCCTCACTCATAGACATAGACTGTATATTAACAATGGACACGGCTTTCCCCAGCGTTCAGTGCGGGCCAACGGAAGCTCTGCCTGCTGGGTTTTTGGAGCCAGCTCCCTTATTTTAACTGGTGGAAAATAAAAATAGCCAAAGGAAAAAAACAGGATGATGTAGCATGTGGAGGTGTCTAATAATGACTAAAAGAGGAGCCAAAAGTTTCAATGGTTCATTAGAGCAAGGAACTTCCGGTGCTAGTCCCCACTTCCCTGGAGCTTCAGGAAGAAGTGCACTACAATTAGTCCATTGTTAATATACAGTACAGTCTATGGCACTCGTGGATTAACGGTGAGCTGCCAATTGGATTTTTTGGATGGAAGTCGGTGTAAAAGTAGAACTCCGCGTCTGATACACGGATCATTATCTGATCATGCCCCAAGGAGGAGGGAGTGTAGGTTTCCCACGTTACAGCCACATCAGGCCACACTGTGCACTTCTCCACAGTGCGGTAAGTGCTCAGGCCAGTGAGTCATGAGCACTTACCGCACGGTGGAGAACTTAGCTGCTTTTACCATGCGGCACCACAACTTTCTGCATTTCTCTAACGCTGTACATGGCCCTGACCACGCTTTAACCTTGTGCTCCAAGATGAATTGTCACGAGATCTGAATTTTCAGTCTCACAACAAATCCATCGTGAAAGACTCCAACTGATAGGTTTGTGTCGTAACCAGCAGTGGTTCGGACCAATGACGTGCTGCTGTGTGGCTACGACAGTCAGTAGCGCGCTGCCTCTGCAAAACAAACATGGTGACAGAGGAGGACTTCGTAGCACATAATACCTTTTTTATTCATTTTATTATTATTATTATTAACACATCCCACATGTCATTCCTTCCACCCGTGTGATACGCTACGTGACTCACTGCTATGATTGGCTAAACGCACATTATAGAAGGTGAGAATAGCTGGTGGCACGATCTGATATCACCAAGTAATTTAGAGTCCAGGGCCAATGTCAAAGTTGTTTGCCCAGGACCAATGTTACAGCCAGCCAATCAGGGGCGAAAAATTAAGTTTAGGAACAGGGAACGGTCTGCTGTAATTTTGGATAGATCTATGAATTGGTTTGTCTGAAAATATACCTAAACCTAACCCTAGCGCGAACCTTAAAGATATTCCTGTTCCTAAACTTAATTTTTGTCATGACATCTCAAGTTTGCAAAGCAGGCCATCCCTCACGAGTCGACTATCCAGCACAACTGACCCCCGATTGGCTGGCTGTAACATTGGTCCTGGGAAAACAACTTTGACATTGGCCCCTGGACTCTTAATTACTTGGTGATATCAGATCCTGCGTAGCTGGTGCTTCACCCAATCAGCTCAAACTATTGTACTCCATGTCCCTCCTTTTCTCGGACAGTTTGAACGTGTAGAAGTCAATGCTACACATGCAGTATCAATCTGACTTCTGCCAGGTTAACCACGCTTCCCCTCATGGACCAACATCAATGGCATAGAAATTGGGACCACAAACACTGAAGGAACAATATTTCTACAACCAGAAAACAAACACAAATATGAGCTTGGCACGTGACACGAAACACTAGATTAACTCACAAAGAACAGCAAATGACCTGCCTCCAACAGCGTGTCTACATTTTGAACCGCCATGATTTTCTGCATGCATAAACCACATACAGCGAAAACATAGTCATGACCGACTAACCGGGAAACTCCTGCCTGTGTCAACATCTTTAATCTTCTCTCCAAAGACCTTACAGTATGTCCTCTTTATGTAAGGCTATTGAAACTACATAATGCCAGCATGTCAAAGCAAGTGTCTCCACAGTGTCAGAATATGCTCAACAGAGGAGATTGTTTATCTAGATGCTGGCAAGTGTGTGCGCTCAGAACAGTAACACCATTCACTAAAGTTTGGATGTCCTCCGAATGCATGGGACGCTGAATCTACTCCAGAACAGTTGAATGATACAGTACAAAGCTTTATTTGGGCTTTGGGGCTCTTTTGAAATACCCGTAATACGTGTGTCTGGAAACAGCATCAAATCACAGCCTCTGCCCCTTGGATTAGTGTTTTTTTTTTTTTTTTTTTTTAAAAAAAATAAAAAAAAAAATCTTCAGT
>OMNZ01070169.1:14402-42313 GCA_900303255.1 Lesueurigobius sanzi | reverse complement strand
TGATGGGACGACTCTTTTGAACGGCTCTTTTAGGTGAGCGGTTTGAACCGGATCTGAATTGCCATGTTTTTATCAGACAATTTGACATAGATTTTCCCTAAGTGGACTCAAGAATCAGCACGAGAGCAGAGAAGGCGACACAAGTGAAAGAATTAAAATTGATTTACTAAAATTGACAGTTGTATCATCTTTTCTTTAAGTGTGGCACAACACTATTCACATACATAAGTTTATCAAAGAATAAAAATCATCCCGATCATAATTTGTCTGTGCCTCAGCGTCATATACTCATAATATGAGTTATCTGGCTGGCGTCCGCAGTGATGCGGTCGTTGTATCGGACTGTTGTGGTGAATGAGTCGTAAGACAACACTCTCGATTTACCGGTCAATCTACGTTCCTACTCTCACCTATGGTCATGAGATTTGGGTCATAACCGAAAGGACGAGATCGCGGATACAAGTGGCCAAAATGAGTTTCCTCCGCAGGGTGGCTGGGTGCACCCTCAGAGATAAGGTCACTAGGGAGGAGCTCGAAGTAGAGCCACTGCTCCTTCATGTCAAAAGGAGCCAGCTGAGGCGGCTCGGGCATCTGTTTCAGATGCATCCTGGTCGCCTCCCTCGAGAGGTGTTCCAGGCACGTCCCGCTGGGAGGAGGCCCCGGGGAAGACCCAGGACACGCTGGAAAGACGAGGTCTTTAAGCTGGCCTGGGAACGCCTTGGGATCCCCCAGGAAGAGCTGGATGAAGTGTGCATGGATCAGGGCCTCTCTGCTCAGACTGCTGCCTCCGCGACCTGACCTCAGATAAAGCGGAAGAAAATGAATGGATGGATGGATAGCTGGCATTATTTTAAAAAATCAATATAAAAAGGAGCCAGTTTTTTGAACAGCTCTTTGACATGAACAAATCCCAAAGCCTCAGCTCCCTGTAAAGAGCCATAAATCCCATCACTGCTTCCCATTGAGACACAGTAAAGTTAACCACTCTGACACATGCTGCACTTCCTCCAACTACCCCTAATGAAATTCCACTATAAAACTTGTTAAACCTTATTAGTCTATTCACTTAACATTACGGGGCAGCAAGATAAATCACATCAAAATCATAATTGGGGCACCGTGTCTGTTTTTATCAGAAAAAATGCTATTAGATATATATAATATATCTTTCTGGACCACTATGTACATCCCTGTGTCCTCTGGTTTAGTAAATTCTCCTGCACATCAGTATCCTGTCTTACCAGCCACTATAAAAGGCGTAATGGCGTGTGAGAAAGGTGCTATAACCAATGATTAATGGCACAAGTCCCGAGTCCGATCCAGTATCCGTGTGTCTTCATTCAGCCCCGGTGTGTGCATCTATGGTTGGAGTGAAACGGAGGATTAGTATGATTTATCGCCTTTGCAGCTACGATATTCTAGCACCTATCAAATTCTGACGCACACATACTTGGCTAATGGCTGTGCATATTTCAATGCACCGATTGGACTGAAAGTGAATGCCTGATGATGAAGCCCGCGTGTATATTAAACAGTGATGAAATATAAATGGTTTCTTTAAATGCATGCTATAATTGTAACATGTATTGGCCTAGTTCAGGGCTTTTCAAACTGCGGTCCTTGTATCACAGGAAGTGCACAGGCTCACAGTGTTGGGAAATTGTTGATTTGAGAGACATTTCTGCTTAAAAAATGCTGTAAATTAAAATCTACCATTGCATGATTCTGCTTTATTTGGGATGCTGGTGTAGGTACAGTATGTATGCATTTCCTGCCCAAGCCTCATCTGTTATTGTGCCACTTGGTAAGACACTAAAATAACAATAATAATAATAGTTTCTTGGATTTGCCTTGCGCTTTACAGGCTTGACAAGCTTCTTTCCAGTGAACCATTATCCAGCCATTCAGTCTCTGCACTGGGTGGTGGTAATTTAGGTGTGTAATCATACCTTACCTGGGTAGAATCTCTCACTCACAAACTGTATTCATACATACACTGGGAAAAAAATACTCTTGGATAATAAATGGTTGAATTAAGAGAATTGATTTTGAGTCAATTTGGCCGTAACCTAACGGAACAAGCATGTTTTATTGATTTTTCATTTTGTCTCATCTCAAATGTTGTCCAACACTTGAGATGAGTGTCCAAGCTTGCTCAGAATTTGCATGAATTCTCTTCATTCAAGCTTTTGTCTTCATTTTTGGCTTAATTTAAGTGTCTTGCCCAAGGAGAAATATTTTGCTGCTCGATTCCTGACTACAACTATATGATCATATTAGTCCATTGCTCATGTCTACACTGGCTTCCTGTTGCTTAGAGCAGTGGGTCACAACCTTTTTTTGCCTTGTGTACCCCTTGGGCCATACATTATTCTACAAGTACCTCCTGCCTTGATGGTTTTGTTGATTAGTTAGAAAGTGAATGACTAAATCTCCTAATTATCAGTAAAAAAAAATTACACTGAAACTCTCACTCTTTACAATTACATGTTTTTTAAGCTTTTCTTCAACTATAATAATCAAAAATACAATTTGTTTTATCTTATTTTGTATCTGAAATTATTCCCATACCCCTGGTTGGGAAACACTGGCTTAGAGCATAGACTTTAACTCTTGTTGACAAATACCTACATGGTCTAGCACCAAAGTACATCTCTGACATGTTAGTGCCGTATGAACCATCTTGATCTGGCTGGTGCCCAGAGTCAGGACTATACATGGTAATGCTGCGTTTCAGTTTTATGCAGCTAAAATCTGGAACAGTCTGCCAGAAGATGTGAGACGTCTGACAATGTCTAAATCTAGGCTTTTTAGCTTTTGCCTTCTTGTAATTTGATGTAATTGTGAAGCACTTTGAATTGCCTTTTGTGTGAATTGTGCTCTGACAACTGAGCCATGGTTGCCCCTTAAGTTTAACATCAGTAGTGACCAAAAAAAAATCACAATGTTGTGGCCTGTTTGCGACAGGATGAGCAAAAAATATGGCCATGCAACTAGTTTGTTGTGGCCACCTCTGAGAAAAAAGGAAAGGAAGAAGCTGTGTGTTACTCCGGCTTTATTTCTAGTTTCAGCTGCTTTTCGGTCTGGTGAGAGTGGTGCTTCGAAGGCGGGTGGTGCATTGTGTAAATACAGTAGTTACCAAATCGATAACAGATCCATTTTCTTTTTTCTGTTTCCAGCGAGAGGCGGAAGCTGCAGGTCAACGTGGCCAGTCCCATCCAGTGCAGCATGAATGGAAGAAAGTGCAGCATCGTCGTGGAACCCAAAATCAACCAATCACAGCCCGACTTCACCAAGAGCCGCTCCGGGTACATCCTGTCTGTCCCCGGCAACTAACAAAGAAGAAAACTCAAGGAAATGAGCACTGATTTCAAACTAGGCCATGATGTGCTATAACAATGATTCACTTATGATTCATGTGTTTGAGAATCTGCCCATGGCGTGACGGTAGCAGCGCTTTGAGCAAACTCTGCTAATCGAATGCTTTAATGCGGCAAACGCCAAATCTAATGTGCATTGATCAAACTATTAAAACATGGCATGCACTACAAGATCAACCAAAGTTAACGGATAATAGTTGTATTCAATAGTAATATGAATCAGGCATGACATTTTGATCAATGACCGCTTGAATTGGTCTCCATCGTGCTAGTTTCAGATTCTAAATTGGCTTTCCAAGTGTTACCAGGATTAGACCAAATTGGGTCCAAACTAAGTCTAAAATATGGGTTAATCTAGACCTAAACTTGAATGAAATCATGGCAAAATTGGGTGTAAACCAGGAGTCAAAAGACGAAGGCAAAAACAAAGTAATTACTGTAAGTTCATCAGACGTGGCAAATGACCTCGTACCCGTTCCACAGTTTGGTAACTGTAGTGTAGAGTTTAGGGTCAAATGCTACACATCGACTTTTTTATGGATGCACCGATCCAGCTTCCAAAGTATATTTGTAGATGACATATTGTCTGTACATGTTTATGTAAAGAAACTAGTTTGCATTGAGTGAAAAAGTGACTTCCAACTAGGGCTGTCAAAGTTAACGCTTTAACTCACGATTAATCAAAAAATAATGAATGCATTAATCATGGATTAATCACAAGTTAATGGCACATGTTTTGACTGAACAAACTCCACAGAAAGTGGTGTTTGGTAAAGTAAATTTACTTGAGGCATTTGTATAACTCAGTGTTTCTCTGATACGTCATTGGGACATCATCATCGGACGACAAGCCACGCCCCAAAAATACATTTCATTTATTATTAATATTGTAAGATACTAGAATTTTTCCCAAACTGTTGTTGAATAAGCATTAAATCAACCTAATAAGCTGAAATTGAAGTAAAAAGTTATTAGCTTATTTCAAATTGGCGTGTTTTAAGCCAGGGATTAATCGTGATTAATCAAATTTCAAAAGTGTGATTAATCTAGGGTGACCAGAGTTTTCACATTAAAAACTGGGACAAAATTTTTTATTTTTTTGTAATTTTTCTCACTTTTTTTTTTGTTTTTCATGATTTTTCATATTTTTTCTCACATTTTTCGTCATTTTTCTAGTTTTTTTTGTTGCAATTTTTGTCACCTTTTTAATTTTTCATCATTCTTTTTTTGTTTTTTCTTCCTTTGCGTCTTGGCAAAAAGTCATAAAGTATCAAGTAAATAATGCTCCTTTAGACATGGCACTGGTGAAAAACGGGGACAACTGGGACAGAAGTTGTCTAAAACTGGGACAAATGAATGGTTTCAGATAAATTCACAGGGACATGGGACAGAGGGCTCAAAACTGGGACGTCTGGTCACCCTAGATTAATCTGATTAAAATAATGAATCAATTGACAGCACTACTTCCAACATAACGTGTCCATTGCATTGCAAATATGTTGGGTATATCAGTAATTATATTCCTTCATTAGTGGCCAGTATTAGCCTGTTTCACTACTTTAGAAGCTACTAAGTCATAGCTTCTGTCCGAGCCGTGATTGATTAAAGCTAGCATTAGCATACTGATGCTAAATGCAGTATTTTGCGCAACGATCAAAAGTGGTATTGCAAAGTGTAAATTCTACAGATTAAGAGTTTTCAAATGGCACACAGCATATCCATATTCACTTGGATTAAGTTGGTGAAAGTATCGGTTCAGAATGGGATAGTATTGGATCGGTGCATCCTTAGCCAAAATCTGGCATTAGACTTGAGAAAGACTAATTAAAATGGCTTCAAGATTTGGGACAACGCTTCTTCACAAGTGCAGCTCTTTGGTCAATATCTAAATTGTAACACCAGAAGTCACCAAATCGATGTATCTAACAGAAAGGTACCAGAATGATGCATTGTTCAGTGCATTCTTTTTTTTTTCCCACTGAACATTAGGCACATGATCAAAATGTTATGCCAGATTAGTCTATTTAGGTGAGATTATGTTGAACCACTGTTGCATAACGAGAAACCAAATTCACAAGCTTTACAGTAATATGATCCATGCAGAAGTCCTGGAGTTAGACCCCTGAACTCGTCACTGTGGACTTTAGAAACAATAGTCAATGGCTTTGTACAGCGTCTTACCTTGATGGTAACTAATGGAAAAGAGTTGAGTGTTATGTGTTTACAATCACATAATGGGAAACCCGACGAGGCGCAGGTCCCAAAATGTTTGTTGCTCGTAACGGGATGCAGTCGGGGTGTGTTGAGCATATCCTTCACGCTGCACCGTCGTACAGATATATTTTAATTTAATTCCTTCATATAAATGTCTCCTGCTACTTTAATATAACCTGAAGTAATTATATATATGTATTTACTAAAATATATTCAGCGACTACATGTATGAGAAGCACTTATACTGTTTGTATGAGGGATCTAAGGGAACAAAATAATGTTGTTTATCCGATGCGTCTGATTTTATGTGATCGTTGACTTACTGCCATAGTGTTTGGGGCCAGTTCAGTATAATCAGTTTATTTTAATGTGTTTTTGTGTTAATTGAATTGCCTAATGACTTGTCCTATTCCTTGGAAAATGCCTGTTAATTGGCAAATCAACCTTGAAACAAAGGTTAGAATAATAGCTTGAGTAGCATATAAAGTGGCATTATACTATATGTTCCAAGGGCCAACCAGTACCAACCGCTGTCACACTCCCAAGTTTCTCATATTAAACGGTATGAGATTTTGCTGTGTATTCATCAAATGTTCATTACAATCTGTTGTTTTGCAGTAGATTTGAGCACAGAGGTTTTTTGCGATAGCATTTCCTGTTTTATTGCAAATAATCGGGGACAGAATATGGCGTTCTCTAGTTTCGTTTTCTTTTCGCTTTTATTACTCGATGGGTAGAGCAGAGAGTCTTTTAATTTAATTTTTCTGAATAATTCCTTCCTCTGTCTTCAAGCTACCTACTAAAGTGCTACCTTTAGATATGGTGGCTCCCTTTCTGGGTGCCGCTGTATCTGAACAACCGCCCGATGCCAAGTCTAGGTCTAATATCGGACTAAACCATGGCTCGCAGTAGTTCTTACTTAGAAGTCCCCTCCGAAAGTAGCACAAATACACACATGCAATTGTGGCATCTAACAAAATCACTGGAACCATTATCCATACCTGCGTTTTTCCATGACTTCCTCTCTTCTTCGTGCAATAGTGAATTCATAGACCAATTATTGTGCAGCAGTCAAAAGTTTGGAATCACTCTTTATGTGTTGACTTTTCTTTATTTTCCAACACTATTTACATTGTATGACTCTCACTGAAGGTGTTAAACTATGAATGAACACATGAAACATACAAATAACTCAAAATGTTTTATATTTTCAAGTCTTCAAAGTTGGCACCCTTTATTCTTGGCATTTTCTCAATGAGCTTCATAGCCTGAAATGTTTGTATTGTGAAGTGAAAACCATTTCTGGTGGCTACATCGTGAAGCTTATTGAGAAAATGTCAAGTGTGAAAAGCGTTTCCAAGCTTTTGACTGTTGCTAACGTACTTTCCAAGAGGCATACTATTGTATTTCCGCGGTTTAGGATTGTCCTTTGCACATTTCTTCTTCTCCATCTTCTAACCTTAATCTTAACTTTCTTTTCTTTTCACCTCGCCCACCCGTTCGCTAATGGCCGCTTACACTCCCTCCAGCCGGCTCCTTTCTCCACGCTGGGTGATAGACTTCGATCATCCGGGCAGGAGGTGGTGTAGCCCAAGGTATCGGCTGGCTCTCCCCAGGTGCCCGTCCCAGTTCGTGTCTGACGCCTACACCCACCACACTGAGGCGCAACGTTGCTAACAGCCTTCGTGGACCTAATTGTGTCTTGAGTGAGTCGTTTATCTTAATTGCTATATCCAGCGTCCACTCGGTTTCGCCGCTAAACAGCCTCGTCCCTTTGTCTATGAAGTTGTCTGAAACGCTGCAGGTTATATCCCTAGTAATAGAGCTAAGGATCTAATATTATGGTATAATATTTAGTAAATCAGACCCCAACTTGAGAATTAGTGATGTGACCAGAGTTAATTGTGACTGTTCAAGTAAAAAATCAGGTATTTTTGCACCTAAAGTTAGAAGAATTTCACGTAAACCGAGTGCAAAGAGATGCTTATTCTAATTTACATGCAAAAATACTTATTCCACTGGCTGATTTTTTTTACTTGGCATGTCACAATTACTCAAAATGTTCTGAATTTGAGTCATTTTAACTTCTCGAGTTGTCGCATACATGTTTTTCAAAGGATAAAGACACAACTTGGATTAATTGGAATCAAAAGTTGAAGCCTGACAGCGATAAATCTTAGTCAACATGAGTTTTTGATATGACAATGAGTTTTTTTTAAATGGCTCTTTGAAAGGATCGGCTCCCAGTAAAGAGCCACGAATCCCACCCCTAGCGAGAATCCGATGCGACGATGAACACACAATCCCGATCTCTTGCGGCATTTGAATGGAGAGTGCGTGCCTCGGCCAGTGGACCACTGTTTCTCTTTTGTCCTGCAGTCGAGTGATGTCCCATAGGCCCTTTCGCTCCTCTACACCCATCATCATTAGGCCAGACTATTTCACTTCTCACTTGAGTGCACCTCGCAGCGCTGTCTTCAGGAAACCAGGCTTGTGGGTGAACAAAGCGCCTCTCTCTCTCTCTCTCTCTTCCTTTCTCTCTTTCACTCCTATTATATTGTGTTTTATTTGGCTGCCTGCCCGCTCCAGACTGACTGAACCCTCCGTTGGGGAAGTAGAGGTTTTCTCATTCTACTGTTGTTTCTGTGAGTTGCTGTTTTGCCCGGAAGGAAGGAAGCAGGAACAAAAGGGGGAATACACCAGCAAAACACTTTTTACGCACTCAAAGACCCTAAATAGGCGTTGTAAATTTCCATAATATTGATTGCGCGAGGGAACGCACAAGCCACTAACAGGCTTTTCCTAATTACTCTACTTTTTGAAATCATCCTGTGCCATTGTTTGTTTTGTTTTTTCGAATTTGACTAAATATACTGTTGTCGTAACGTGTATTATCACTAGCCAAAGAATCTTTTTTCATGTGATGTCGGTGTATACAAATGATTTTCTGTTTAAATGCTGATTCAGTATGTGCCTAATTTCATATTTTGCATTTCTGTTAGTTTATCAGTGTTGCATACCACACTTTATGAAAAACATGTTGTCCTTTTGTTTTTGTGCAATTGTATAAACACCAAAATCCATCCATTACTTTTCAATTATCATTACATTAATAAATTTATTTACAGCAGCAAGTGTCTATGTATGGTTTAATATTATCCAGGTGCACGGGTTCAAGTTATCACTCATTAAAGTGGGACATTACAGGCAACACAGGCAACACATTTTAGGCAGGTTTGCTCTGATAACACGTAACTTTCACCTGGAAACGAATAAATCTTCACATTAAGGTGTTAAACTATTGCATTGGTTCCATTTTTCTCCATAGGACTGTATATGGGAAATTGAAAAGCCATTTTCTCACATTGTAGCGACAACTTCTCCACTGTAGTAGCTTCTTCAGTTGCTTGGTCTTCAACCCACCTGTCGTTCCTATAGGTGTGCCGAGCCTTCCCTCTTTTAGTCTTGAATTTACCAATATTTTTGAAGGGTTTTTTTCAGAGGGATTTTTAATATCTAGTTTCTGGCTTGATTTCTTGAGTTTTGAACAACAAAAAGACAAACAGATTTCTTCACTAATAACTATCTTAATCAAAAAGTAAACAAGATATCCACAATCCCTTCTGAAAATCTTCTTGCAACTAATGAATCAACAAAATAAAAACAGAAATTTAAACCTGGCTCTGTCCAGATATCGTCACCGATCAATTTTGGCAATTTTTACACATAAAATGCCTTAACGTGGCCACGCACTATACAGGATTTTACATCTTTTGACATTTAAAATCTGGCACAGACCACACACACTTAAGGACAGACATGAGGACACACATACACACACATAAGGAGTCCCACGACAGATCATGGCATGAGAGAAAGTTCTTATTGAGCCACACCTCCTCAGAGTCAGAAAGGCTAAAAATCCGGCTAAAAATCCCCTAGTGTGTGTCCAGCTTTAGATGTGTATGGATGCTAAGAGACGTTTGCAAACTTACTTTCTTCTCTGATGGCACCCCCCGTGTAATCCTATCATAAGAGTCGTTGTTACAAGTAAATTTCTCCATTGTGAGATCAATAAAGAACTATCTTATCTCATCTTAAAACGTAAAATGACAGAAACCTTGCAATACATTTTTTCCTCATATTTATGTAATGGGCTATACAGCAAAACTCTCAAATGACGTTTATAGTTTTTCTTGCCACTTATTGTATTTGCAGCTCATTGCGTACCACTCATTGGCCTCCTACAGTACTGTATGTGCGAGGACGCCTGCAGTTGGCCTGACATCTCGCCTTGTTCTGCGTCATCCCTGGCCAGCCCTGATCCACTAACACTGTGATGGCTCAGCTACAGCGAGTGGGATCTCATCCATAGCTCTATAAGACGCTGACTAGCACAACACCATCTATCGGACCATGACATCAAAAGGTTAAAGGAGTTTAGCAAAGTGTGTAAATGGTAGACAAAGATTATTCAGTCTTCATCTGTACTTCCTCACCGATTAAAGACTTAACACGCTTGTGGGTCTCTTAAGAGCAAACCAGAAGGAGGAGTTAAGTCCCTCCTTGGTACAAAAGGTTGGAAAACATCTTAGCCTATTCATACTTAATTGCTGCTTGTTTCCTCTCTTTGTCTACCATGGACAACTCCTGTACGACTGAGAACCTACACAGACGAAAGTGTTTAAATGGTGCACTTTTTCAATTTAATTGAGTTCAAAGGACATTTTCTCAAAATCCATTTGTGTTGTGGTTATTTCCCAGTCTTGTACTTAACAATATTTTTAAAGGTTTATTTTTTTTTCTAGCCTGATTTATTGAGTTTTGAACACCCCAAAACAAGGCAGGTTTTAATATTTACAGATTTACTCACTAATAACAACCTTCTTCAAAAACTAAACAAGATATTCAAAATCCTCTCTGAAATCAGCTTTGTAATCAATATATCAAAAAAATAAAATCCTAATTTGAACAAACAGTATGTGATTTTTTGCAATTTGGTGCTAAAAAATATTCGAAAAACGTAAAATGACAGAAAACGTGCAATCTATGTGAATCATTCAGGTTAAGATTCTGAAAGCTTTTGATGCACAACTCAATAAAAACTTGGTCATTCAGGTTAAAATACAAATGTTAAAACCTGTATCTTGTATCTTAACATTTGTATTTTGACCTGAACCTACATAAACTAATTGTGTAGATCAATTTAGCGGAGACGACCTAAAATTGGTATGAGAATGGGAAAAAACAGCAAGAAAATCTGGACACACAGACTGACACAGGTGTGGCCTAATGCACTGGTTCGGGGTACGCCAGAGCTTAGCAGGGGGTACTTGGAATAATTTTAGATACACAACTGTGTTAAATTTGCTTTTGAATATTTGTTTGTGTTTTATTTCTATATCAAAAATTGCCCTAATTTCTCTATGTAATGGAATGTTCACAAAGAAATTAAATACATACAGGTTTTTTTGGGCTAGAGGCATTAACGTCCAGTATGTGGGCATTAATATAGCATTGAAAAGCATTCAATTTGACTTGCTGTTGCATAAACCCTGATTCAGTTGGAGAGTATTTAGCTCTTGGTACTAATAAATTATATTTTTACTAATCAACAAACCCCTCGAGGCCGGGGGTATGAATGAAAGGCCCAGGGGGTACCAAAGACAAAAAAGGTTGGGATCTACTGGCCTAATGTGTCATCACCTGCAGCTGTGTATATACAGGTACAAGCCCAATCGATTCCAGCCTCAACTCCTAGCTGATGATGGTAGTTGGATGAATATTGAAACGTTCTAGAGTTACATCAGATCTGAAAACCTGTCCAAAGATTATAGCTTAATTTGTATTTTGACCTGAATGTTTCAACATGAACCCACATAACGTCAAAGAGGCTAGTTGATTTGGGAAAACGAATGTTCTCATACTGTATATAGCCTGCCTGAATCATGAAAACATATTTTTTCTTCACATCCAAGCACAAAAGCCTTTAGTCACACACCCACAGTTCTGTAATTCTCATATAGGTTTTGAATCCACGAACAACAAGGACGTTTGTTCAAATAAAGACATGACCTCACCTTGAACGATCAGTGCATTTTATTTTCCATCACAGTACAAAAATAAATAAAATAAGCCCAAAACAAACTGAAAAAGAGGTTTGAGTTACAGCAAGAGCTTTTATTTTTTTTTGTCTTTTTCCAAAATTGTACTGAACAGCGTCTATCTCCCTCCTCTCCTGATGTCCATAAGAAAACACATCACACATTGGCTCCATACAAATAAACACTCTCACACGCTCATTCACACCTCCTGCCTCTTACTCTACAAAGTACGCAACAAGATACAGAAAAGGATTTGAATTTTTTGAACTATTACTTGAATCTTATTATCATATTTATAGTTGAAAGTATTCAAACAACCGGAGAACGATGTCGGTGTGGGAACGAAAGGATGGCACCTTTTCAGTGAGCTTGATCTTTGCACCCGTCGCCCCGCCTCTTCCTCAGCCCTGTCCAAACTATGCTTCCTATATGCCAAGCGAACACTGCCCTATAGTGAATGTGTACAAACAGTACTGTGTAAAAGTTAAGCAAGGGTTTTGAAGAAAAAGAGCATTTAACCCCGAACTAGGAGGGGTTTTTTGAGTCTGTGCAATGGGATCTCCAAACATGCCCCTTTCGAGTAGCTACCAAAAGACCTTTTACAGCTCTACATACATTCACATTTTGTTTTGAAGTTAATCAATGCAATTTGCAAATGTTTGGGTAATTGTAGTAAAGTATGAAGAGTAATTTTCTTCAATTATGCTATATTTAGGGCTTCAAAAGTTGCAAAAGTGAAGCCCTGCCATTTTTGTTGCAGAAAAGTAGCTCACGGGGTACAAACAGTTGGAGACCCTTGGCACACTGGCAACGATGACCTTTATTTAAAACTAGTCTTTTGCACAGTACTGTTACTTGAGTGTGATTTAGAACAAAGTATAACATGACTAAATTGACATACTGGCCACATACTGTATGTACATTGAAATATTGATCCTATGAGAAGCTGCGGTCTCCAAGCCATAGAAAACTCTCATTCCTTTTGATACCTGAATGTGCATAAAAGACATGAATAATTTGTACCTTCCTAACTAAACCGTGCTTCGTCCTTGATATGCGAGACAGCAGGTTGTCATAGTTCTTCATGTAGGCCAATGTCGCAGGGAAAACTCTGGGCTATTTTCAGATCAAGTCAGTAGTGTGCCACTTCAGTTCAGCGCGGTCCGATTTTTGATCTCGAGGGCTAAGTAGTTAATTATTACAAACTTCAACCTTCATCTTCATCCCACCAAATGTTGGCACACTTCACATCCCCTATCGCTGTCCACCAATCTCCTTTCGCTTACACCGAATGTGCCCAAACAATAAATACATAATGGTAATAATATAAGGTGTCAGTATTCTTATTACTAGATGAAAATCCCTTCTCAGACCAGATATGGCACTGTTTTTAACATTTTCTATGCTGAATTCACATAAATTAATCCAAAATGTACAAAAGAACGCAACAGAAAGATCTCCTGGTAAATCAAACTTAAATCTATCATAGCAAGCAAAGCTAAACTTATGTCACTTTTGTTCACAGCATTCTCTAAAAAAAGCAACTCAAGTAAAAAGACGCAGAATTTTGGTAAAACTGCATGGCACACGTGCAAAAAACATCTTTACATCTTTAAATAAATAAAAAATGAAAGAAGAGCAATAAATAAGCGGTCTCCATAAGGTCATTTTCAGCCTTTTGGGAGCGTGAAACATCCACTTTTTCTAGATGAAAATAAATAAGGTCTTTCTAGGCAGTATGACTTACAATGCATACTGTAAGATCCTCGTGTGGTCAATATCGTCCAACAGTGTTTTCTTGATTATCCATTTTGGCCACTATTCTGTCCAGCGCTACAAACGAAGCCGCGAGAAAACTGCAGACCCACAACTGGCCGTCCACTTGCGGGCCGAATGTGCCAAAATGTCCCATCCACGGATTGAAAGAGTAGAAGAAAGAGAGGTGGTAGTCTCACGGTGAGGACTGGATCATCGCGCAGTGGTCAGTCAGGCAATGGCCCTCACCCTCCTGCAGGGGGCAGCACAACAGTCACACATGGTCACTGGTCTGGTCCAAGCAGGTCAGTCCACATTCATAGCTGCAGTATATGCGTTTTTTTCCCCCCTTTTCTAATCACTATGTTTAGTATTGATAAATATGTGCGTATTAAGAAAGGAAATGTACGCAAATCTGGCATTTTTGAGTCTTTCATTCCCTTTATGAAATGTAGTATCAAATAATCTGCGTGAATATGTGTATCTATGTGTTATACATCAACAGATACTAAAACTTGATTTGAAAATTCTCCTGGTGCTACACTGGCAACTTCTGACCTGCTTTAGTTCTAATCTAGACCCACTTTACCTTTGGTTTAGCTCTTTTTAGACCATATGTTGGTTCAGAATAGTGTTTTTGCAGGTGTTGTTTTGTCTCCGTCCTAAATAAAAGTGAGCTACTTAGGCCTGCACACATGTCTCTACTTCAACAAATACTAACTCAACAAAAATGCCAGACTAGCGTACCCACATATAGCCCCTGCCCTGGATAAACTACCCCTCCCTAGAATACCCCTCAGGCATCCCCTCACCGGTCCAGGCCAATGAGCAGGCGGCTCCTCTCCTCCTCCTTCTGGCTCTCGTTCTTGAGGTCGGCGAACACCTGGGTGAAGTAGTGTGGGTCCGAGTTGATTTGCAGCATCTTGGCGCTCATCAGGTTGATGATGGAAAGGCAGCGGTCCCAGAACGTCTCCTTGGAGGACTCCACCAGGAACGGCTTGAGCGGATAGGAGATTTCGTTGCCCATGTAGGAGTAGGACAGGTAGAGGCAGGTGAGGAGCACGGCCTGCAGCTCGTGTTCAGTGGCCACTTCGGAGGAGACAACATCGCGGCACAGCATGTAGACGAAGACCACGTTAGCCGGGGTGATGAAGCCTTGGTCCTGCCAGCCCTGGAGAAGGAGCGAGCGATCCACACTGCGCAACCACAGCACCGGGTCAGTGGGCGAGAGGTGTTTGAGCCGGTAACAGCGCCGGCACAAGAACTCCCCCAGGCACCGCAGCAGCTCACTGGTCGAAGCCTGGACGATCACCCTTTTGGGGGTCCCGGGCGCCACATTGGAGTTGGTCAGTGGTGCCTTCTTCACTGACGACACTGTGTTGTTGGAGTTTTTGTTCAGTGTCGGAGTGCTCTGGTCCTGGGTGAAGGAGGACAGGTTAGCGCACGACTGTGACTTCTTCAAGTTCTCATTGTTGAGGTGTGTCACATTGTTCTGGTAGGTGCCATTGGGTTGGACTTTCTTGGAACCTTTCTTTTTGGCCGACACAGCCACAATGCGTTTCCATGGCAGGACATTGATTAGTGAGTGGCGCTTCAGGTTCTTATCTTTGGCATTCTTGCTGTTCTGGACAGCTGTGTAGTGGCCCACAGTTGCAGGCCCATCCTCAAACAGTGCTGCCTTACGGTAGCTGGGGGACAGAGACAGGACGGTTCCCATGGTAACTCAGTGGAGGAGGAGGTGTCCAGGGGTTTGGAGAAACAAGGAGAACCTGGGGGTCGCAAAACCTGGTCCCGGGTTACAGACGTCTGCAGATCATCTAAATGATTCCAGATTAGCTGCACTCTGTCTGCAAAAACAGAACCCAGGACAGATCTTTACCACATAGAAAATGGATACTGTACATCTGAGCTTATCACCTACATATTCTTTACTGTCTGCAATGTCCTCATTAATATGTGCAGAAGGGCTCCATCTGACAAAGCCTCAGGCTTATTACCAATATTGATTTGACTCAGTAAGTGGTGGAATGGATCAGCATATAACTTAACCTAATGAATTCAGACTGTGCATCTCTCAGTCCTGTTTGCACAGAACAGGAAACCCTCTCACTGTGCTTTTTTATTGTAACCTATTTGTATTCATTAGTAATGTTTAGCTTGCAGATCTGCAGATCTAAGCAATTCAGTTTTACTGTTATTTATAGAAAATGACATCACCATGGCATCCCGCCATGTAAATGTATCTTACAGTGAATATTTTATAAGAAAATCCATATTTCATAGCAATGGCCGCCAAGCGCCACCCCCTCACTAAAATGGAAGACCGTACCGTAAACACTAAAATACATCTAAGCACAGGTGAACGTCCACAAATTGCTTTTATTGCCATTTGTGTTTGTGAAAAGGGCCCAAACCAGAAGACTGCCCTTATTTTAACGTAAACATAACGCAATTTAAGGCCTAATAGTGGAAACACGAGGGGTTTTCTCCTCTGCAATGTCTATGCTGTGCACAGCCCCGTGCATATCGACTTTACCCAATTACGCAGAAAGCACAGTATCACAGCAAAAAAACAGACTTGAAATAATAAATGATTTGCGAATTTCATGTTTTGGGGTATTTTAGTGTGAACTGCTAATCATTTTGCCAGCTTCCCGGGCTGTGCAGGCTATAGCTTGCATGAGGAGCTCTCCAAGGTACTTCCAATCTGAGAGCGTCGACGCAGCCACTGTACATTAGGCGGTGGCTTTGCCTCGATTAACGAGAAGCCCGTACCAAAACCATCTTCTCCCATTTTATGAAAGCCTCAATTGTATAACTATAGCCGTATATGCAATATTTAGCTATTTAGATCTGCTTTGCATAAAAAAAAACAGTGACAAGATGAGCAAAATAGTCACACACAGTACAGTCTAATCTGTACACCATGCCCATTGCAATTTTGTATTTTAACTGTGGACATAGCATAAATTACTAAGAAAAAATAGAAAACTAAATGTGTCAAAACATGACCCACATTAAGATAGGATACTGTACTCACCAGATCTGTTGCTCGCGGTGAAATCAGCCCAGTGTTTGTGACGAAGCTCTCCTCTCGTAATACAAGCTGTTTTCCGTAGGTAAAAAGAATCACTTCCGAGGAGCCTCAAAACATCTCGCTGGTAGATGTAGGCTACCAGAGGCAAATAATCCAAGTGAACGAAAAGCGCCCCGCGCTGCGGATGGTGCACAGTGCAGCGCACAGCAGCGGAATGGATGCTCAGATGAAGATGTGACCCTGGTCCTCGCTGCCGTGAGATGCGGATGCTGAGAGGACTACTGCTGTGTGTGCGTGAGGCTGAGAGAGAAGCTGACGCAAAGGTGGTGGAGGGGCGCCGCTCTGCGCTCTGTTTATGCTTTTCATCAACGCTTAAAGCAAGCTCTTGCAGCGCACCCAGTGAACCCTTGAATGAACTAATTTTTCCCAGCCTTCTTGTTAAAATCGCATAGTTTACACATGTAGGCTAGTTTAATTAATCTAAAATCAGTCAGTAGCCTACCTAAATGGTTGTTTGTATTGTAGAAATTTGTTGCTGCTCATGGCAATCAATAAACCCATATTTATACATATATATATATTTTAAATTCATTTTTTTTAATTTATTTTTTCAATTTGTAAATGTGTCAACAAAATCAGCATGCTCTCAGTTTTGCTGTTTTTTTCTGTCTTGGTCATACAAATCGCTGATTACTCTGACTACATTTCCCAGCATTCCCTCTTTTCCAAGCGGCGTGTTGACATCACAGCGCAAGGTAACGTAGTGGCGTACGTAGTTTTCATTCAGGCAGCATTTGAATAAGGAAGATGGCGGCTGCAGCGGTGGTTGAATTTCAGAGAGCACAGTCTCTCATTAGCACGGATCGCAACGCCTCTATCGATATTCTCCACTCGATTGGTAAGCGTGAACCTGGCGTTTACTATTTAGCATTATGATACAGATCTAGTGTTGCTTCTACATGTTATTTTGACCATGAGGATAGCTGCTAGCTTCTGTCGGTGGTACCGGTGAGTGCCGTGCTGACTCACTGTACAACGGATAGGCATTTGTAACCGCTAGTTAGCAACTTGGCTAACTTTAGGCCTGATTGGGAAATGGGCCCTTATTTAGAATACTGTCTGGACGAAGAATCCGTGTAGCGATATCTGTCTCAGGTGCGTTTAATTTCTTGATGGTGCCGTCTCCTCTTGAGTTAAAGGCCGTTAGCATGACACCGCTAACATTAGCTTGTTGTCACAAGCGGCTGTGTCTTGCTCGCACTATGTTGTCATCCAAATAAAGAACATTCAGTCATTGAAAAATACTTTTATCTTTAAGAAAGAAATATGTATCTGAAAATGTTCTGTTCGGTCATTTCCCTTGACACCACAAGTAACGCTGTCCTCAAATTGCCTTGTCACACTAGCTTGTAGCTGTCAATTGCCTCACTTGTCAGACGCATTATGTATGTTTATGAAATATGCACTATTTCACCATCTATTATTTCTATGGTCATGACGTAAGATATGACATTGTCCATAATTTCATTCGCAATATGGTGTAACCACTCATTGACAACGATGAGTTGTTTATTGCTACCTTTGCACCATTTTTTTTGCTCAATTTTTATTAGTCATACTTTTTGCCCAAATTGTAAGCTCAGCAAAATCAAGGATTTATCTAACACCGTTATTCACTTCCATCTCAAACAGCACTGGTAAACCAGAACTGTCAAAACATCATAGATCACAACAGACAGTATTGCTATGTCAACATAAATTATGTACATGTTTTGTATAACAGTGAGAAGAGATGTACAAGAAAATGATGAGGAAGCTGTCAGGGTTAAAGAACAGAGCATCCTGGAGCTGGGGACACTCCTGGCCAAGACGGGACAGGCAGCAGGTGACCATTTAAACATTATTTGACATAATTCACTCTCATGACTTACTGTGTTAACCACATAACCTGATAAACCTGGTATGCTCATTTTAGAACTTGGCGGGCTGCTGAAGTTTGTCAGGCCTTTCCTGATTTCCATCAGTAAAGCCAAAGCAGCCAGACTGGTGCGCTCTCTCCTTGACCTCTTCTTGGACATGGAGGCAGCTACAGGGCAGGAGGTAGAGCTGTGTTTGGAGTGCATTGAGTGGGCCAAGGCTGAGAAAAGGACCTTCCTACGACAAGCATTGGAAGTAAGTAACAATTAAAAGTATTTTCCAGCCAATTTGGCTTAAGGCTTAATTTGTGATGGATGACGGTAATGACAAAATACCAGCTTTGCGTGAAATACTTGAACGCAATTTTATGGCTCATTTAGAGTGGGTAGAGTTAAATTATGCTGAACTTTCATGACAAAGCGGCAGTTCCTAAGCTGTTGAAAGTTAATGAAGCTTTACTGTTTGTGAATTTTTGCTGAGCAATAATTTTACTCTTTAGTTCACTACTTGATATTAGCAAGAGTTGGGAGAAATTGCTGAATTTTATGAAGTGGCTCAACCTAATTTCACTCACTGACTCTGTCTTACCTCCAGGCACGTCTGATCTCGCTCTATTTCGACACCAAGCGGTATCAAGAGGCTTTGGCACTTGGTAGGTTACAAGGGTCATTAAGTTTTGATTAATGCCTACTATAATGCATTTGCCGTGGGGCAGAGTTGCACAGGTATTTATCCACTGTGCAAAGTGTGACTAAACTTTACCTTGCTTTTCATCCCAGGATCCCAGTTGCTTCAGGAGTTGAAAAAGATGGATGACAAAGCTCTGCTCGTTGAGGTTCAGCTGCTGGAGAGTAAGACGTATCACGCTCTCAGTAACCTCCCCAAGGCCCGCGCAGCTCTCACCTCGGCCAGGACCACCGCCAACGCAATCTACTGTCCACCAAAGCTCCAGGCAGCACTAGATATGCAGTCAGGTCAGACATCTTTGTAAACTGCTTTCTAAACTGCTTGGCTTTAGATTAGAATCCTGCGCATGAGATGTTGACAGCTGTTTCCTCTCTGCTGCAGGGATCATCCATGCAGCTGAGGAGAAGGACTGGAAAACTGCCTACTCCTACTTCTTTGAAGCGTTTGAGGGCTACGACTCCATTGACAGCCCTAGAGCCATCACGTCGCTTAAATACATGCTGCTCTGCAAAATTGTCCTCAACTCGTAAGTCTTTTGTCACTCAAAATCTGAATCTTTGTCATTTTGGTGGTGGATACGACTGTCCAGACTCAAAGATTTTTTCTTGTGTTTTAGGCCAGAGGAAGTGCAATCTTTGATCAGTGGTAAACTGGCACTACGATATGCTGGTCGCCAGGTAATTATTTTACAGGTCCTATTTGTAAAATTATGATACTAGAGAAGTACATTTACAAAAACAAAGTGACTTTTCTTTTGCTCTACAGTAGCGGTTTTCTTGTGTACCTGTTTAGGCTCTTAATTTATATGCTTTTTTTTTGTCTTTTTGTAGACAGATGCACTTAAATGTGTTGCCCAGGCCAGTAAGAACAGATCATTAGCAGATTTTGAAAAGGTGAGAACTGTTTTGTAAATCCTCTGAAGTTGGTGATGTGGTGAAGGCACTGTAAAATTTAGTGGGAATGTTTACTGTTACAAATTGGATCTTAATTGGTTTATATTTCTCCAGGCTCTAACAGAATACAAAGCTGAACTGAGGGACGACCCGATCATCAACACTCACCTGGCCAAGCTGTATGATAACCTGCTGGAGCAAAACCTTATTCGAGTCATTGAACCGTTTTCCAGAGTACAGGTACTTAACACGTCGAATACACTTTGCTTTTTATACTGTAGCTTTTATTCACAATTTCTTAATATGTTTACAGATAGAACACATATCTGGTTTAATCAAATTGTCAAAGGTAAGTAAACTTTTTTTTTTATTTTTTAATGAGTTTATTTACTGCATTTTGCCTAAACTACATTACTTCTTCTTAGGGAGATGTAGAGAGGAAACTATCACAGATGATCCTTGACAAAAAGTTTCACGGTAAGCATAAATATGGTGGGTTTAAGGAGACGTCATGCAAAAATCAGCATTTTTGAACTTTTAGCTATGCTATAATGTTGTTCCCTCACAAAAAGCCATACCTGCTTGAGTTGATTTTGAATTTTGTCTCTGTTTCAGGCATCCTGGACCAGGGTGAAGGTGTATTGATCATATTTGAAGAACCCCCAGTCGACAAAACATACGAGGCAGCCTTGGAAACAATTCAGAACATGAGCAAAGTTGTGGATTCACTTTACAACAAAGCCAAGAAGTTAACATAGGTAATGATTCTCCAGTGACTTGTTTTTGTATGGCTATTCTCGCTGTAATTCTTGCTGTAATGTTCCTGTGTTTTCTTCTTCCATAGAGCAGACTGCCATGTCCGTGCGATGGAGGAACTGTGTGTGTTTTGACCAGCGTGTGTAACATTTTACGAAGGGGACACGGAAGGGAGGGCCACAAAGTCCCATGAACTGCAACAAACAGGATTCCCCCCTCAAACTCTCTGCCCACCCTGTCAATGGACAATTTCATCACTCGTTTTACTCCTTTTTTGGTTTGGATAAGTCTTCAGGATTCTGTAACACTCAGCGGCCACCTCAGGCCATCAGGGAATATTGTACAACCACAATAAAAAATATTCAAAGGTTTAAAGAATACATATATCTTTATCTCATAAGCTTGGTCTTCAGTACAAGCTCACGGGAGATTCATTGACACCTCACTGCAGCCCGAGTCTCGGCTGCTGGTCTTAGCAGAAACGTGGCTTTTCACTCATCAGAAGCACACTACTTTTGGAAAGTCGGGATACTTCTTTGGGATGTTGAAAAAGCTCCCTCTAGCTCCGTTCCAGTTCCATATCATTGCCAACAGTTAAGTCCCCACTGTATTTCAGATATGTATTAAACACTTTGTTCAGATTTTGTTTTTGTTTTGTTTTTTTAATTTTGAAACTAAATCTAAGAGATTGCCACATGTCTGCCCCTGCTTGTGTAAATTTATAAGAAACCGGATGCCATGTCACACAGAGTGCCACTTTTGGGCACCTCCACTTTGCCTCTTGGTCCAATTGCAAACAAAAGAGCAGAGGAACTGGTGATGAGCCTCTGAGCTTCTGTGGAGTATTCCCAAGTGAGCAATTTGTCATCGTTAGTTCCTAGCACTAGTGTGGTATGCTAGTAACCAAACCGTTTGTATGGTTTTGATTTGGTTTCATTTTATTTTGGTTTTGTTTATCTTCTAAAGGCATTTTCAAAATAAATATTTTGTATTTTAAAGACTATGGTCCTCCATGTTATTTAGTAGCAGTAGTAAATTTATGAATGTCTATTATGGAATTGTATTCTCAGGTGCATTGATTGAATCTAAAATCTATTACATTTGGGGGGAAAAAAATCTGCAAGAACGCCAGTCACTCATTGACTGCTAGAATTTTAATATAATTGATATAATTAATAATTTAATAACACATTGTAGGGTATCACCTTATTTTAAAGGTCCTATACTTGATCTTTTGTTTACAAACATTGAAAGTGTATTGTTTGTAATGAGTTCTGGTCCAAATTAATTATTAACTTTCCTAACCGATTTCACAAATTAGGAATAATGCTGTAACGTTAATGAAACAAAGCCTGCACATTTAGAATCTGTAAATAGGCAGTATAACAATTAGGCAGGATGCAAATTGCACAAAGATCCTTTTCACAAACACATTTTATTCCACAAAAAAGTGGAAAAATGGTATAGGGCCTTTAATGTTAAATATACAGCACAGTGGATAATTTAGTCCTTTAATTCTTTTGGAAGCCTACTTTATACTTGAGCTTATTTCAGACACCACTCAAAACCTATTACTGGAAAATGTATCCCTTTTATTATGTTTACTCAACCCATCAAGTGGAAAAAGTATGCTGACGTTGACGTGTACGTGTACGTGATGACGCATCATTTGGAGGTCCCGCCCAGGATCCAGCTCAGCGGCTTGTTCATGCTGGAGTGTTGATCGAGCGAGGATAAAAACACAAGGATGGCCGCTAGGGTAAGGGAAAACTACAAAAATATTACCCGAGGACACATCGAGATTAGTTGCTTATCTAAAGAGGCTTGTTTGGCGGGTAGAATGGCGCTTTTGTTGCACACAGCACAACAGCAGCCAGGTGTCATTCAAAACTTCGGAACCGGAAGAAGAATGGAGTGTCTCATGACCAGAAGCAAGCTAAAGGAGCTACAGATTTCCTCTTATCAAGTTCAAATATCAGCCTTGAAACATACATGTTTTTAGATAATTTTGCCTTGAACTTTTCCATAACCTATATCAACTTTTGTTGAATTTTGAAATTATTGTAACCTCAAGTTTTACAAGCTAAAGCTAAAGCCCATGAAAGCAAAATGAAGGAAGTTTACAGCAATGCACTTCCAACGTCAGCGGATTTTAAGCAATGTAAACATGACGTTCCGTTGCGATTTTCACTATGCAAAATAATCACCAGACTATTGGGATTTTATGAAATGAGATTCTTTTAAAACCAGCTGTAAACAGATCGATGTAAATGCTCTTGAAAATGGGTCTAGTTTTAAATTTGTGCTGACAAAAGCAAGGGAGTAAATAAATCCTTAAACACTTATTAAAATATTCTAGGTCAGTGATTATTAAACATTAAGCCATTTTGGACTTGAATTTTAATTAAAGACATTCTCCATGTATTAGTAAGGCATTTACTTTTTTCATAACGTAATCAATCCATTTCAGGTCTTTTTTACACACACCCATCTACGCTGCTGTTTTTTGTGCACTGTGCCAATTTGCAAACTTATTTTGTTTATGCCCATATAGTTTTATAATTCTTTATTTTTTCAGAGTTTATTATTTATCACTATTACAAGTTTATGTTTCATGTTGAGTCAAACCGAAGAAAATTCCTAGTCTGTGAAATCTTTCCTTGACACTGGCAATAAATACTATTCTGATTCTGATTTGATCATCATGTATTGTACACCTAGTGAGGTGGCACACTGATGTAGATAAAAGTCAGAAAGCTGGCATTTCCCCTGTGCTTGTACAATATTGTATTTCTTAGCTTATAACCTAATTGAATTGTTATTGAACCAGATGTTTTGGTTGTGTAAGTACTTTACTGAAATATGGATAAAAGATGTTACATTGTTACCTTGATCATGTGGAAAATGGAAATAGTGACTGTCTAGTAACTGCTAAGCTCACTCAAGCATTTCAGGGAATACAGCTCATTATGCTGGATGGCCCTAAAGGTACAAACCAGAGGCTTGAAAGACATAATGACGTCTCCAAAGGAACAGTAATGAGAGGAAGATCTTTCTCAGCAGGAAATAACAAACCTTAACTTTAGTGCACCTGCAAGGCAGATCTATCCAATACATTTTTATGCGTTGATCATGATGAGCCACGAATACTGGACTGTTGATTTGGCTTAAAAATACAGTGTCTGTTATACTCAAATGTTTAATAACAAGATTAAATGTTTTGCATGTAATTTACGTTTAACGTTTAACTATTTTAACACTATTTCCTTCTTTGTTCATTTTATAGATTATGCAAGCGGCTAAATGCCCGACTGATGAACTGTCGTTGACAAACTGTGCCGTCATCAATGAAAAAGAACAACAGTTAGAGCTGTGAGTGTTACAAACTAATGTCCTTTTAGACTTTAAGAGGAAATGTTTGGGAATATGCATCTTTGTGCAGTTTGTGGCCTGGAATGTCTCCAGTAGATGCTGCCATGTAACAAAGACGTGTGTCATAACTGAATTAGATAGAGAAAAATAATACAATTAAACTAATAAACAGTTTTCCATGTCCGTTCTATTATCTACAATGACCATTATCCCCGTTTCAGACATGTGACCGTTCGCAACGGTGCCCACAAGTTCGTGTTCACTTTGAAGACGCATCCCGGTGTCAGTCTAGGGGCCATTGGCTTCAGTTTACCGCAGGTTTGTTTTGACTCGCAAATATTATAATGAACAATTTTCAACATTAATTTAGTTCAATATTTTATTTGACATACTAAAACCTACTCCCGTTGCCTTCTGTGCAGAGTGTGCTGTAATATGTCTCTTGATTTGAACTGTGGGCTTGTGTTCTCGGGCTTTTCGCATGGATTTTTTGCTTGTCAGAATCTGTGTGTCCCTGCTTCTCCTCTCCCTCTTTCTCTCATTCTCACATGTCTCTGACTGCTCTTCCTTCGCCTAATATCTTGGCCGCCACTACAGCATCCAGGTACTGTTGTAACCTCTGCATATTGACCTTATTTCACACTGTTTACACTTTCAAATGTTTTCTTCCCTTTTTTTAATTTAAAGTTATGTGTGTTGCTTTTAACCCTTTGCCGTTCTTTAATAGTATTGATAAAATACAGTGAAAATGTACAAAAATATGTTTTTCAACAGAGAAAATGGGGAGGATTATCAATTGGACAAGAGGTAGAAGGTAAGACATACAGTGCAGTGGAATATAACTTTACACATATTACACCTTTTTTATGCATTTGTTGACATTTTCCACGATATTTTCATTGTTAAAAATATGAAGAAAAAGTTGAATCTATTTATTTTATTGATGAGGTCTTATTTATTGAAACGGGAACCATGCACAGTTTACCAAACAGAACAAAGTGATAAGATAATTGCCTGTTGTTGCGATGCAGGCAGATGTTTGCATTTCTTAGAGAAATCTGTACACTGCACATCTGCCTGAGAAGTTTGGCCAGCGTCCAGAAAAAGGCTTACATTATGATAGACTGCATTGAGCCCACAGTGACAAGGCATTTTTCAGTCGCATCCAGACTAAAGAAAAGAAAAGGAAAAAAAGGGAAAGCTCCATGATACTCTAAAGATTTTGCATGTCTTAAAATACAAGGTGAGACCGACGGCTAAGCCCCTGCACTCCACCTGAAGATCAAAGGAACAGTGGTCCGTTCTTGTTAGTTCATGTCTTTAATGCATTGGGCCACATCTGCTGCACAAGAATATACATCAGAATAGTATTCATGCATTTCTCTATTTAGCTATATGTTGTGTTAAAGTCTGATACAGAATTAAAATGAAATGGTTTATTCTTTAAACAATCTACACGCAGGCTTAAAGAGAGGCTACAGAACTTTTCTGTAACCTGGGCATGGAGTTTTCCACTGACAAAGAGAATTACAGCTCAAAAATGATTGAAAGCAACAGAATGGGTCTGTAGTTGAAATGATCCCTTTTTCTTTTCTCATACCAATTTCGGGTGTATTCAGTAGGCTAACCAGGGTACAATATTTTTTCACACAGGTCAATCAGGTCACCTTGGTGTAAACACAAATTAAATATTTGTGGGAGCCAATTAAACTGTGCGGACCTTCTCTCTTATTTTTTGTACTCTCTCTCGGTCCGGCACGCTATTTCGAATTTTGGGATGTGCGTGTCTTCCTTCACAATATTTTTACACCAATTTAATATATAATGTAACTGTGTAAAAGAGACAGTTCTTATGGCTTTGATGGATGACAAGGATCTGAAGGTAGTCCAGATAAAATGTGTATTTTGTAGATTGTATATTGCACTTTTGTAAGTATGTCTGCAACCCTTTGTTTTCTAGTGATGAACTACAGATTCGACAAGTCCAAACAGTGTATAAGCACAATGACAATGGAAATCGACTTCCTACAAAAGAAGAGCGCAGACAGTAACCCGTACGACACGGACAAAATGGCCAGTGAATTCATCCAGCATTTCAACAACCAGGCCTTCAGTGTTGGCCAGCAGGTACAACATTTAGCGAGATATTTTGTTTTATCTGTGGCCGCTGTCCTCATCTTTGATTTGCTGTTTTGTAGTTTGTGTTTAGTTACTGCGACAAGCTGTTTAGCCTGGTTGTGAAAGACATGGAGGCGATGGACCCAAGCATCCTAAAAGGGAAGATGGCTTCAGGGAAAAAGCAGAAGGTTTGATTTTCTCTATAAAGCTCGGAATTGTGTCATCAAAGCCGCCAAAATTTCTGGAAATTTCATAATCATAAAACAATGAATATTTAAAAATGTGAAATACTGGTCTGGAATAGATAACAATCACATAAAAGCTTTCAGACAGCTGTATTTACCAGCAGTCTGTTTTCCTTACTTTTTATTGTTTTTGGCTAATATTCAATACCAATGGACAATTTGCTAGTTTCCCCTAAAGTGTCAAAGCTCTAATGCTCAAGGAATCCCAATCTCTGTCCTGAGTCCTATTTCTTTTTTCGTAATGGTGTTTAGCAATTTGTTTTTGCTTTTTTAATAGATCGAAATTGGTTTGTTGCTTGGGAACGGCCAAGTGATTTTTGAGAAGGCAGAGAGCTCCTCGGTAACACTGACAGGTGAGTGTGTAAATACTAATTAATGTTTGCACCAGTGGTTTCACTAGGGATCATTTTTCTCAGTCATTTTGACAGACAGGGTTGTAAAAAATCATAAGCTATTTTTATCCTTCATTAATTAACTTCTCATTATATACCTAGTATTATACATGTAAGAAAACACAGATTACAGGATAAATGGCAAATCAAAATATAATTTGTGAACAATATATTTACTTTCAAAAGATGACGATGGCTTGATTTTCAATCCTTCAAAATGAAAGACAGCCTGTCAAAACTCAAAATATTCAGTCATTGACAGAGAATTTTCAGTTAATGTAACCTCTGGTTTGCACTGTTTTAAATAATAAAACTATTTGGTGGATTCATTTCACTGATGGAGTTGAAAACAAAAGTGAAAGAGCATACACAATTGAAACTAATCAGAATACAAGTAGGACTTTATTATTGCCACAAGAGGGTGCACTTTCTTCAGTTTACCCAGAGGAGAACCCTACAAGCCCTTAGTTACAGACCATATAACCCACTAACACATGCATTTTCCAATGTTATTATTATTCTTCAACTTACAAAAATATGAGCACCTTTCCCTACCTTCTTACCTGTAGCTCTATTATAAACATTTGCCTTTGTGTTTCCAGGTAGATCAAAAACGCGGGAGTCTCGCCAGTCAATTATCAGCCCAGACTGGAACTTTGAGGAGATGGGCATCGGAGGATTGGACAAGGAGTTTTCGGACATTTTTCGGCGAGCTTTTGCCTCTCGGGTCTTCCCTCCAGAGATAGTAGAGCAGATGGGTGAGTGTTGCTTGTTGACCAAAGCCTATTATAGTGTGCCAAAGTGCTGCCCCATATGGATGTACTTCTGAATCAACAATAACTTTTACAAATTAAGATATAGTTTCCTTCCACTATTTCTTTGGATCTAATTTAATCAATCCTGAAACTGGGGGCTGTGAGGAGTGAGGACCCAACAGAAGCTGCGGCTTTAGAAATGCTTTGACCCATTCTAGCCACAATTTTTCCATTGTCAAACTCACGACTGGTGGTGCCTTAACTGGAAAGTTGGTGGTTCGATTTC
>OMNZ01070169.1:0-14382 GCA_900303255.1 Lesueurigobius sanzi | reverse complement strand
TTTTCCATTGTCAAACTCACAATCTAGTGACTCACGTGGCTGACTGGTGGTGCCTTAACTGGAAAGTTGGTGGTTCGATTTCAGCTCCGACTTGTGCGTGTTGCCATTGTGTCCTTGAGCAAGACACTGTACCCACTTTAGCTTAATAATTTGGCAGCATGATTCTGAGAAATATAATTCAATAGTGTCATTTCAATTCAAAATGCACATTTTAACCACTATTTACCGTATTTTCCGGACTATAAGTCGCACCAGCCAAAAAATGCACAATGAAGAAGAAAAGTCGCACTGGACTGGACTATAAGTTGCATTTTTGGGGGAAATTTATTTTACAAAATCCGAGACCAAGAACAGACATTTATTTTGAAGGCAAGTCATAATAATAACAATAGAGAACAACAGGCTGAATAGTACGGTTTGCCAACATGACACATTAATGGTTATTCAGCTGGTATGTTAACGTAACACATTAATTAATATATAAGTCGCACCTGAGTATAAGTACCAGGACCATTCAAACAATCAGGAAAAGTGCGTCTTATAGTCTGGAAAATACGGTATTCATTGATTGTGAACAAAGGAAATGAAGAGGGCACTTCATGGACCTCCAGGTAGTAATAAAAAATTGTAGTATGAGAGGTGCTCTTTGGTGGGTGCATGGGTTGTCAATGTATAAAAAAAGCACTCTCTCAAAGATGAATTAAAATGCCTTTATTCTTTATGGCATGTCTATAATAGACGTAGACCCCAATGCGTTTCTGCCCACAGGCCTTCCTCAGGGCGACTAACTAACTATTCATTCATTCATTTATTAGGGACGATGCAGTCAACAAAGTTTGTTCATTTTCAGCTCCTGTCACTGGTTGGGCCTTTTTACAAAATGTGTAAATACACAGTACAAAAAACCAAAACCAAACTCCTATAAAACATTAACAGAATCGTCTACAAAACATTCATTTGTTCACAGTGTTACTTACAAATGGGTACATCTTTGGATTCTTTTCATCCAAGACTTAACCCTAGAAGTCTATATCCAGAAGCATGAACATTTTCAAACTGCTAACCTAATACAAGAATAACACACATTTCGGAACAGTTTAACAGGATATCTTATTTGTTAAAAGTAATGCCATTTGGTAATAGCAGTCATTCAAATTGTGATTATTGGATTATGGTGATGTAAACTGACTCAAGTGCTCAGAAAAGTAAATTTTTAATTCCAGTTGATAAATTCCATCTTTTACTTAAGTGCAAATATTAAAAAAAGATGAATTTCGCAGTCCTACAAATCCCTATTGGCTAGACACCTGTTTTCTGAGCTTTGAAATGAAGCTTTACTTTAATAACCCCAAATACGGATCATAATACACACCATTGTGGCTAATTTCAGAGAGAAATGTCTTTTGTCTGAATCAGCAAACTCCGAGTCAAAGATGCCCTTGTTGGTTCTGTTCAAAGCGATCCCTCGACACACACATTAATTACTCTGTGGGAGCTGTCAGATTATTCCGAAGAAGGCAATGACAAACCGTAATAAAAGTCCTGTAATCGGAATGAGTCAGACGTCTTTGGGGTTTTTAAATCTATACAATCCTTTTCTTGTGATAACCTGTTTAGGATATCTGAGCTCAGAACAAACCCATCACTTAAAGCTGGCGCGCTGCTTTGGGCCCGAGGCGGTGTCCAGCAGGGTGTGAGATGCTCTTCGACCTGTGTTTATATGCGGAGAGCAGCTTATGACACAGATCAGCTGCATATGAAGAGATTTATTCTTTGATATCAACTGATCCATGGAAAATCATTGTACAACATCGCGTTTTCAGGTTTTTCTCATTTTTATTTAGTTTCATGGGATAATGCCAGTGTAAGAATTATATATAGTTTTTCACATGATTTGAATTCATGAAGAAAAGTTGGGAAGGAAAGTTGCAATTTTATGTTCTTTAACGTAAGGGATGTAAAATGAGGGAGAGCTCTATGTTTCAAGGATAAAATGTTTTCCTCTTGGCCCTTAGGTACAATATGGTTACATTATGACAGCTATGCAATGTTACCTCTTCTTATCTCACATTTTGACCCATTTTGAATAAAGGAAAAACTGGAAACCAGTGAAAGCGAGGTCACAAAACAGTTCATTTTCTTGCAGCCTGGTTCTCAAAAATACAGCAGCTTATGTCATTGAAACTCAGTATTTGTTTTAAAGAATTCATTTGTGATATTATATTGTTAATATCCAATTATTATAACAGTGTAGCTTCAAATGTTTGGGGATTTCACAGTATCATTTTAAACTGGTGCCCTCGGACAACTTGATGCTCTTGAAGTAGCCCTCAGCTCTAAAAAGGTTGGTCACCCCTGTTCTATCTAGTCAGTGGATGGTCTTCTCTGACATACTTCACAACTACTGTTTCATTACGCCACAGAGGAGCCATTTTGTGAATTACTGAATGAGAATATTGGTTATTTTAATACATCCATGCAATAATAATTATTCAAAATCAAAACAAAATGCATTAGGTTTTACTGTACGGATTCTTTGTACAAATTCACGCAACCTTTTCAAAATTCCACCATTTCTTATTGTTCCTCGAGTATCTATCGAGGCTAGACTCTCGAGCGCAGTCTGAGGCATCTTTGGGAATAAGCTGAATTCCTCTGTCGGATGCTAAGTTCATAACTTTCACTCCTTTACCCGCCGCAGTTTGTTTTCTTTCCCGCTCACACACCTGCCGGCTGGATCCCTCTCCTCCGTCAGACCCAAATGGCAGCTCTGATGGTTATCTGCCTCCTCTCAATTAGTTTGGCTAAATGTCATTAAACAGGTGCAAAAGGCCAGCGAAATGACTGACACTAAACCTGGGTGCTCGAGGAGAATCAGACATGGCATTCTTTCTGTTGTGATGTATGCCAATTGTTCTGAAGAGGTAAATCTAAAACACTCACTAGTTCACAAAATTGCCAAAGATTGCATGGGGGACTATAGCAGGCTCTCCACGTGGCAAGTTTAGATGTTAAGAGCAAACTGGAACAACATAAGTACATTTCTCTATTGTGAGGTCGCTTAAGTATTGTCTTATCTTGTGTTTTTTGTGTATCTTTGAAGATGACGAACAAAAATCATTTTCAAAACTGTCTCTGTCTGTCTCCAGGTGGGAAGCACGTGAAGGGCATCCTGCTGTATGGACCCCCAGGCTGCGGCAAGACCCTGATGGCGCGGCAGATCGGCAAAATGCTCAAGGCCCGGGAGCCCAAGATCGTCAACGGCCCCGAGATCCTCAACAAGTACGTGGGGGAGTCCGAGGCCAACATCCGCAAGCTGTTCGCGGACGCAGAAGACGAGCAAAAGAGAGTGAGTGAAAAGGCTGTCAACAATAGGAACGCTGTTTTCTGAATTAGACTATTGTGCTGGTATGTAAAAATAATAATAATAATGGCTTAGATTTATATTTTGCTTTACTAGCTTCTCAAAGTTGCACAATGTATTGCAAAAAATATAGTTTATTCCAATATTAAGTGATGCAATATCCGTATCACAATTGCATGAAGCCACAATATATCACAAAATGACTTCTCCCATCTGACTGAGAGTGACTAAAACAAAAATGTATAAAATTGGGACCAAAACAAGGCTACTAGAGAATTTGAATTAGGAAAATTATAACTTAAACAGAACAAATCTTATGTTTTTGAAGTCTTGTTGTGACTGCTCTGCTGCGAAAACGAATTACATACAATTTGTGAGAGAAACTGGACACAAAGTGCTCAGGAAGTCAGGACTACAAAAGCAGTTATTTTGGGGAAGGTGCTCTTCGGCGTTTGGGGAACAGAAACTTAAAGAGAAAAACAAAGAGCCAAGGCACTCCTCCCACACTACAATTCTCTATATACATTTACAAAAAAGCCTTTATGGTACTGGGCTAATACATATTAAAATCATGTTGCTGGTTTCTTCCACGCGTATGGGCTCCAACAAAGCCTTTCTCAAGAACCTTCTTCAGTAAAGGCATTTTTAGAAATTGTAGGGAGGGAGGAGTGCCTTGGTTCTTTGTTTTTTTCTTTTTGCATACAATTTGTGTTTAAATTGAATGGAGCATACCGTGTTGAAACTTTTTAGTAAAATATCAGTATAGCAATATTGCACATCTCGTCATATCGTGCAGCACTAGTTACCTCCATTCCAAATGCGCCAACGACTGAGCCGCTGTCCCACCTGGTTACTTTTGAGCTGGGTTGGTCCTAAATTAGCTCTGGTTAAGTCCTTGTATTGTGAGGTATTTGTCCAGCTTTAGTCCCTGCATTAGCCTAAAGTCGCTCTGTTTACACATTTCAAGCAAACGCATTACACCAAGAAAACCGCTGAAAACTACCCCTTGCCTTATTGAAAACCCCTTCGCATCACATGACTAATTCTAATCCAAACATTTCAAAAACTCATTTGTCTGCGAGTGAGAGATCTGCCCTTTAGCCAGACTGGAGCTGTAATAACTTTGGATAGCGGGTAAAGCGCGCGCGAGTGATCTGGTGCGGGCACAGGGGCCGGTTCTACGTCGGCTCCCAGCAGCCATTGTGGCCGGAGCCTCACTCCTCACCAGGTAATGAGGGGCTGACTGTGCTCTGACCTCTCCCTGAACGGCGCTCACACACACGGCCCAGACGCGCACCTCCACACCTGCTTTAAATGCTACGCCTCACGCTGACGGGGCGATAGATGGGCCGATAACCCCGTTAACCACTCTGGGTAATCGAATTGGGCTACAGCTTTCATTCGAGTAATCTATTTGTCAATTCAACACGGAATAGACAAATGAAGTAACGCTTTCATTATATAATTTAACTGGCAAAATGTAGATGTTTTGACAAATCTTTGGGCCTGTCTATCTACATGAAACAAAAGTAGCATAATGTCTTCTCTATCAGTAAAAAATAAGTATAGAATTGAAAAATGGCGCGATTATTCAATCACACTGGTGGGATTGTTGTCCATTGAAAGAACCTTCAGCTGGGAGTAAGAATTGCATCAAAATCTTGTATTTTTTATGGGAAATGTATTTTGTCTTTAAAGGATTAAGGTATATATGAGTTTTGTCAAAGTTTGACCTCTCTTTGTCCTAGAAATTAGGTAAATCTATAGACTATAATTAAATCAGCGGCTTCTGCTGTGGCTAATGGGGAACCGAATTTATAAACATAAAAATAAATCAGAGCAGAATCAGCCCCAGTCTTACAGTTGCCAGATCCTACACTAAAAACAGCCTGGAAAAAAATATAAAAAGGACTCTCTCTCACTTTCACAATCCCATACTGAATTCTAGAGGTTCGGAGCTTTCAAATGAAGAGTGTCATGTTCACATGAGCAACCTACAGACATTTAGGGCTGGGCCATATTGTATATCGATATACCAGTATACGTTTTGGATATCGTCGTCATTTTTTATATCGTTGTGGATGCGATATAATTAGCATGTGCACCCAGCTGATTTTGACTGAAGTCAGGACCAAAGACAGACGGAGGTCACAGCTAATGCTACGCTCAGCTCCACTCAGAGCAGCATAAACACTGACTGTGGAGGTTTTAGGGGCAGCTGCTTAAAACGTGAAATGAAGTGAAGGATGTATGTTGCTTGAGTAGATCAAATTTGCAAGGAAATTAGCATGGTGCTAGGAAAAAAAGGGGATTTTGAAATATTGTCAATATATCGTCAATTATATAGTTATCACATATTCCATTTAAGTTTACTCAAATGGTGTAATTTTAGCTTCATACGGCAAAAAGTTGATGAAAAATACAATTTCCATGCACCTTGTAATCGTTTAATCGTAAAAATAATCGTCCAATTAATCAATTACAAAATAATCGTTAGTTGCAGCCCTACTTTCAGCCATAGCATAAGTAGGGCCCAATCACTAATAAAAACTATAATACTCAACAAATGAGGATTTTCTGTTTGGTCAAACAAATAAACTGTGAATGACCCACACCTGTCCCCGTTCTGAAATGATACAATCAAATTTCAAAACATTGCGAATGCTAACAATTCACTGTTCCCGTCTCTCTGCTCTACAGCTCGGTGCCAACAGCGGCCTTCACATCATTATATTTGACGAGATCGATGCCATCTGTAAGCAGCGAGGCAGCATGGCGGGCAGCACCGGCGTCCACGACACCGTGGTGAACCAACTGCTGTCAAAGATCGACGGAGTGGAACAGCTCAACAACATCCTCGTCATAGGTACGATCTGTCTGTCTGGACTCGTACGATTTTACAGGTGATAAGATAATATTGTAACAGCAAGTTCTTGGGCAATGGTGAGAATAAAGAGAGGTTACAGAAGGTTTTTCTGCCATTTTTTACTTTTCTACAAAGAGAATCTCCTTTTAGAGCAACACAGGCACATTTTTGATGGTTTTCCAAAATATCTTTTGATTTTCAGCATTAAGTTTTCAAGTATTGCAAGGATAATTGTCAGTATTGCTCACCTCTACAGGATACAGAGTAAATACCTGAACATCTGCACCTTTCACTATCTCCCATCTCTTCCCACAGGTATGACCAACAGGCCTGACCTGATAGATGAGGCCCTGCTACGGCCTGGGAGGCTGGAGGTGAAGATGGAGATAGGTGAGGACTGATGAATGTTCTTGGTGCACTTTCAACAAAACCTTTTTCCCGCACAAGACTGTAAAACAAATGCCCGCAGGATTACCTGATGAGCACGGTCGCATTCAGATCCTTAACATCCACACTGCTAAGATGCGGCAGCACAACCTGTTGAGCACAGATGTCGACATCAAGGAGTTGGCCATAGAGACTAAAAACTTCAGCGGTGCCGAGTTGGAGGGTCTGGTCCGGGCAGCACAGTCCACTGCCATGAACCGGCACATCAAGGTGAGAACGAAGACCGTACTCTCAATCCCACGAGGCACACTTCATACCTTCTGGGCAGCTGTCATTAAATTTGGAGCCTGCTAAAATTAAGTAGTGGGGTTTTTATTGAAGTTTGTAGCCATATCAGCATTTGATATGAACTAAACACTACAGGGTAAACGTTGTGGGCCACACACCTGGTTGGCACTAGCTCCAATGCCAGGTAAAGTAGCCACCCAGGTGACAAGAGAACAGAGGGGAGTGTATGCCCTCTGTAAAGTGTTTTATCAGGTGCGTCGGTCCAAATCCCTACAGCTCAACGGGACACACAGATAAGGTGAAGTTCTCCTCTGTCAAGTGCTGGGCCCTGTGGACTCTTATTGGAGGGTGATGATATGTGACGCACAGGGCGTACACATGTCTGAATGGGGTGTCCCTCCTCCCTCTCCCTGTTTGACCTTTCTGCTCTGAGGGACCACTTTGTCCTCTGACACATCTGAAATTTGCAGCACATCATTTAATGAAGCAGCGGTCACTGAGTTCATGCTCTAATGAAAGTTACGTTTGACTTGTAGACTCTCAACCTTTGCTCTGTTTATGTTTGTTAGGCCAGTAGCACTGTGGAGGTGGACACTCAGACAGCAGAGATGCTGCAGGTCTGCAGGACAGACTTCCTGGGCTCCCTCAACAATGACATTAAACCTGTAAGTTTCATTGTTATTAAATACACAGACATTTTGGTACAATAAACTGAACTGCAAGCCAAGTATTTACTTAATATTTACACCTACAGGCTTTTGGTACCAACCAAGAGGACTATGCAAGCTATATCATGAATGGGATCATTGTATGGGGTGATCTGGTGTCTGCTGTATTAGAGGACGGGAAGTTGTTGGTGCAGCAGACTAAAAACAGTGACCGCACACCTCTGGTCTCAGTTTTACTGGAAGGTAACATTCACTTCATCTGAAACGCAGTGAGCCAAATACTGACTGTTTAGAAACAGATTACTAGTGAGAAAAGTATTCTTCATTATTTTATTTGCTATTGCTAGGCCCCCCAAACAGTGGCAAGACGGCACTGGCAGCTAAAATATCAGAAGAATCCGAGTTCCCTTTTATAAAGATCTGTTCCCCGGACAAAATGATTGGACACTCTGAAATTGCTAAATGCCAAGCCATCAAAAAGGTAAAAAAAAAAATGGAATGTTTTCATTAGAATCAATATTAAAACTAGTCTTTGTTGTAGATCTTTGATGATGCCTACAAATCCCAGCTGAGCTGTGTAGTTGTGGATGACATTGAACGTTTGCTGGGTAAGTCACAATAAGTCACATTAACTCTCTCAAGTGTTATTTACAAAACAAAATATTTTGTTTTTCTTCAGACTTCGTTCCCATTGGCCCCCGTTTTTCAAATCTTGTGCTTCAAGCGTTACTGGTCCTTCTAAAGAAACCTCCTCCAAAGGTACACAAACTTATTTGTACCATTCTTATTGTAATTTTGCTAGTCTGTTGGTTGCAAAAAGAGGGCAGCAGATCTTATGGGTGCCAGTCCAAAGTGTTTGTGGCTTTTGGCTGCAACTGGCATGTGTGAACAACTGTGCAAGTGTATGGTTATTAGCAAGTGTTTTGGTCCAGGCCTGTTTAGCTCCCAGTGAATGGTGGAGCTGGACTCCCATTTCTCATAGTTTCTTTGGTTGTAGTTTGTGTGTGTCCGAAAGGATGCCTTTAACCTACTTCTGTTGTTAATAGGATGTGAATGAGAGTATAGCCCACTATATGGCTGCATGTGCATGAGAAGTGGCGCAGGGCCGGGGCTGAATGCCTGGCTGCAGTGCTCCTCTGGGGTTGTAAAGCGCTGAGCCCAGCGGGGTGCCTGGGCCGGGGGAGGCCAGGGGGACACGCAGGAGAAAGGGCTCTGTGAGAGAGCCAGGACCTGGCAGCACTGCCGCCTGTGTGGCACCTCATCTGCATGCAGCATCACAACCCCCACGCCATGGGAGGGCAGCGGCCGCCATAATCCCCCTGTCTCCTCTGCTCCTCCGTCTTCTGCTGCTTAGCCCTGTTCAGATCCATCTTAGTCTGGCTACAATGCTCCAGCTATTCTTCAGCTTTTTCATTTAGTCTCTGCACTCCCTCCCACCACAACTTGAAATAATTGTGGCAGTTGTCTCCACTGATTTTTCTATAATTATGTCATCATCAGACTACTTCCTCTACATGTCTTAAGCATGTGGCTATTTTTGTTCTTGCGGTTTGTCTATGATCTAATTACTCGGGCTGTGTAAAATGAGCGAATGAAAAGTTTGAATAAAAATGATCTCTGTCTTGTGTTTCAGGGGCGTAAACTGATGATTATCGGCACCACAAGTCGTAAAGATGTGCTTCAGGAAATGGAGATGCTGGATGCCTTCAGCACAACCATCCACATCCCCAACATTAACAGTGGGGAGCAGCTCCTCAAGGCCTTGGAGGTAAATGTTGGATGAAATTACATTTAAATAACATGTAATTCATGTAATGCTATCTATTAACATATTGTGTGCCCTCAGGAGCTTGGCAGTTTTAATGATCGAGAACTCGCCAGCATAGCTAAAGCAGTGAACGGCCGGACCCTGTCGATCGGGATTAAAAAATTGCTGATGATGATCGAAATGGCTGCACAGGTATGGCAATATGGTAATAAAAATGAGAAATAATATCCTTTAGAGATTGTTATTGCATATATATCACAACTTTAGTGAGTTTAGTTTTGGAATAGAGCTTACTATTTTGGGCGACAGTGGCTCAGAGCGGGTCGTCATGACCTTTGGCAAGATACTTTTCTCAGCTTGCCTTTGTATGAATATAGTGAGTGGTTAGTGGTGGTCGGAGGGGCTAATGGCAGCCTCTCTTCCATCAGTCTACCCCTGGGCAGCTGTGGCAACAAGAGTACGGAATAAAACATCACTACACTATAGCCCAGGGGTCACCAACCTTTTTAGAGCTGGGGCTACTTCAAGAGTGCAAAGTTGTTTGAGGGCACCACTGTAAAAAATAAAAGACTTAAAGTTACACTGTTTAATAATCGGATATTAACCAGATCACATCTAAAATCCATTCTTTAAAACATACTGAGTCACAAGAACAGAAATTACTATGTCGCAAGTTAGGGTTAGGGATAAAGGCTTGTCAAATCATGCAAGTGTAAGCCATTGTTATCACTTTATACCATGTCATTCTCACAAAAAGTCCAGACTAACACTTTATAAGTTGTGCACTGCTGGAGTTTAGACCTTTCTAATCAGACATATTCTTTTTTTCAAAACACCTTTCGCAGATAATTCCAGAGTTCAGTGTCCTTACGTTATAAATGCAATGCGTAAACATCCGTCATCCGCGGAGCCGACACTCGAGCAGGTTAAAATAATACAACTGTGGAAACAAAAATAAGACATAGGCCTCGAAATCTGTGCAGATTCTTGACTCCTCATATATTATGCTGCGTGTGTATAAATAGGTGGGTGTTAAAGCATCTAGTTTCCCATATTTGCCTTTGGAATTTAACTTTGATATGCTCCTGTAGTCAACTTGACGCTAACTATTGTTCCGTATTGTAGAATAGTCGTCCCTTTTTGCTTTCTCTTTTAGGCAACCATAAATCTCTCGTAGTGAACAAGAATTCAGAATTGAAAGTTGGGCGCTTGTCCCATTACAATCCACTTTTCTATACATTCTTGGGACTGATATAAAATCTACATCAATGGCCACTCTCTTTAAGCCAGTTTAACATCCAGAACTGTTACTGTATTTATATATTTATGCATTCTAAATGATTGGTTGGTTGTGTTGACATAAAATCATCATAATAGTGGTTTAAATTTTAAAGAATCGTCGACTAGACTAGGGTGATTGTGTAGAGGAGGTTTTGCTTTGGTCTTCTGAAGCTTCTTCACGTTCTTCTAATCAGATGTAAGACTGGTGACACACACACACCTATTCTGTCTGGCTACAAGAGCCGGAAGAAGGGAACATTTCTGGACGACTGAGAGCATACACACACAGTATAAAATGTATTTTTTTTCATTTTCACTATGATTTATTCTTGTTTGAGTTAGATATAACATACAGAGCATACAGTTCAGCCCTGTGCGCCCCCCTCTTCACTAAAATATACCCTTGTGTGTTGAGTCTTCATCTTTTTCCAACGATCATGACTGGGCTCATGATTTTTCTGACATGAGAGCGGTGGCTGCAGGCAGTCTACTCTGCACTGTAAGTTATTGCACTAGTTGCCATTAATTTTACTTCCTCTGCTCCTCCTCCTGAACCATGTTCTTCAGACTCAGACCTGAATTTAGTACCCCCTCAGTATTGTGTTTGTTTGTTTTTGTGCACACAAATGTACAGTACATCTTAAAAGGGATTCTGATTGCATTTTGGTATTTTTGTTTTTCAGATTGACGCCGAATACAGAGTTGCAAAGTTTATAAGTCTATTGAAGGAAGAAGGAAGGTAACTAACTTTACTATGGATGAACATTTTGAATTATACACACACACACACTTTTAATTAGTAAAGATGTTTATGTCTTTGCTTTAGTATGATAATGCACATTTTCTTTCACTTTTTGCAGACTTATTTAGATACAGAGGAGCAACACAGTGAAAAATAATTATCCTTTCATGGTAAGACTACAGATCCTGCACTGCATTTCTTCTCAGGATAGAGCCTAGGAGTGTGTCCTGGCTGCTCCACATTCCCAGTTAGTATAGTTGTAAACCAGTGGAGTTTGTGTTCACATAAAATGATACCTACACTAGGCTATTCGATGTAATTACTAGTTATGACACAGCAATTAAATATGGCAAGTATAACTTTCTGGCTCGAGATTTTGCAACTTTAAAAATGGTGTTATCATAGTTATCACATTGTTGTTATTGTTATTAAGTAAACTTTTGAAGTTGCGTGCATAGTGGCTCTGATGGGCTTATGGGATGGCTTACTGGCTCTTATATTTCTTATACTGTTTGTTATTGGTAATATTTTAAAGGCATGTGTGTAACTAATTTTAAATTTTTTGGAATGCACCATACCAACTATTCAACTTTCAACAAATACCAAATTGTCACTTCTTTGGGTTAAAGTTATGAATTGTATATTTTGAAGTATGTTAAGGCTAGTATGAGATTATTTTTTTTCTATTAATAAATCAATATAAGGATGATGATGATGTTATGTACCTGATCAAAAATTATGATTTTTTTTTCTCTCTCAACATGAGATGCATTTTTGTAAACTGTTTTGGGGTGTAGCCTTGTGTATAAGCCCTTAGGGGTTTCTGGCACACTCCATCCCGTTTTAATTTGAATGATTTTGAAACATTTGTAGTTATTTATGTGAAAATAAATGAGTAACAAACAACATCAAATGTTTGAAATACCCCCAAATATTTCAAGCTTAATGACAAATTTGATACACCCATCTGTTATGTTGCATTCCAAAGAGCCTATAGTTTAAAGCTGAGGTGGAGGGCAGCTGAAAAAGCCATGACCGTAACATGGTAACTGTCAAAAATGCCAATTTCATGTCTTATTTTATTGTTAATTTCTCTGTAATTCCTGGACCAATCCACATGAAATAAAAACTGTCACAAAGTTCAATGACTTCTGTGTCGGCATACAGTATATTACCTTAGGCAGTGGTTCCCAACCTTTTTTGTCTTGCGTACCCCTTGGATCTTTTATTTATACTCCAAGTACCTCCTGCCTCAATAGTTTTGATGAAAAGTTAGAAAGTAAATAACTTAACTCCTCTTTATCAGTAAAAAGGCTACTAAATATTCTCAAACTCTCGCTCTTTACAGGTAAATGTTTTAAATAGTTTTTCTTTGAACATAATAATCAAAAATACAATTCAATTTGATCTTATTTTGTATCCGAAATTATTCCAAGTACCCCTTTCTAAGCACTTGCCTACCCCTAAGGGTTCCCATACCCCTGGTTGGGAAACAATGACCTAAGGTGTCCAAAAGTGATGACAATATTCAAAAATGTGTGCCAGTAGAAAGGACTTTCACCCATAAGAATGAATTAGAAATATCAATCCAATAACCAAATAACCAAATAATGATCAGCCATGGAGTTGTATTGTCTCCTGAACACAACCTATTCTTAATCTTATAATATAGAGCCAAACAACATCTCTGCTGGTGAATCTTAATTTCCACTGCATGCATCAAGTCTATGATATAATAGTGTATAGTTATGCACGGACCGAAAACAGACCGAGTCGACAGGTGCTCTCTTGTGGCGGCATGTTTCGTTCGGTCTATCCTCACTTTGATTCGTCTCAGAACCTACACAGACGACTTGATGTGTCTGCTTTCCCCAACAGTTGCCGCGGAGGCCGACGGACAGAGTCGCCGAACACCTCGACGTCGCATCGTCTGGGCGAACCAGGCGGCCTCCATGTTTGAAGAGCAACATCTCTGGCAGGCAACATTTGTGGGATCATGTGTATACTGTAATTTATGAGCTGTGAGTGTTGTTGAAGCCCCTGGCGCTAGGGTTTTTATGAACAGTTTAGGAGTGGAAAACAAAATGCAACAGGGAACTCGGTGTGCCTTTAGTTTTGATACAGTTGGACCTTCAGTCTTATTTATATTGAACAGCATTCCAGGACAGGTGTATGTATTATTGAAGTTACATTATGATCTTGACATGCACTGACCCAAATAAATGAACGTTATGAATTGAAAAGCCTTTTTCCATGCTTATTAATCAGCTTACAGCATATTCAAAACAAGACATTTTTGATTGAATAGTTTGTCTGTTCTTAACGGTGTACTTTTGGAAAGTGTCGGCACAAAACACTATATTTGAAGTTAATTTGCAAAAGCAGATATCTCTGTTTAGAATTTTTTGCAAACCTTTTATTACCATTTAAGAAAGGTGACACCAGTAAAACTAAAGTTGAATCCATTTGATCAATAAAAAGTGGCTTAATATTTCTGAAACAATAAATTAGGCCTTGTTATTAAAAACACTGCTACACGAAGAGAAAATTATACGTATACTATTATTAAAAGTATACGTTGATTTTTGTCAATGGCACTTACAGTGAAGAAAATAAGTATTTGAACACCCTGCTATTTTGCAGGTTCTCCCACTTAGAAATCATGGAGGGGTCTGAAATTTTCATGGTAGGTGCATGTCCACTGTGTGAGAGAAAAATCCAGAAATTACAATCTATGATTTTTTTTACAATTTATTCGTGTGATACAGCTGAAAATAAGTGTTTGAACACCAACGTTAATATTTGGTAGAGTAGCCTTTGTTTGCAATTACAGAGGTCAAACGTTTCCTGTAGTTTCTTCACCAGGTTTGCACAGACTGCAGGAGGGATTTTGGCCCACTCCTCCACACAGATCTTCTCTAGATCAGTCAGCATGATGCTACCACCCCCATGCTTCACAGTAGGGATGGTGTTCTTGGGATGGTACGCATCATTCTTCTTCCTCCAAACACGCATAGT
>OMNZ01070166.1:0-38455 GCA_900303255.1 Lesueurigobius sanzi | reverse complement strand
AGACACTCATAGCAGAGGAACCTAGTCTAGCGAACAACAAACAGCTAAATACAGCTAGTTCAAAGATACACCCAAAACGCTAGACAATATAACTGCTACATAACAGGTGTTTGTCATGAACATTAAAGTCGTCCGTGAGGTATTCTCTAATCTGTTGAATTCGAAACCAAAAGTTTAACATTTTGTACAAATCATGGTGCTAGTGCTAACCTGGTTAATGTTCATAACATGGTTTCTTCTTCGGTCACAAAACGCAACCACAGCGGATATTGCACTGCCACCTATGGGCGTCTGAAGCCACTACAGTCTGTACGGTTCACTATGTGGATGCTTTCCCACAGACACAGTTTAACACTTTTCATTAAAAGCGTTTATTTGCAAATATGGATGTGATTGTATGTTTACACAACACTAACAGGGAATTCATCATTTAGGCCTATTCACATTACACTTCAAATTCTCAATAAAAATGATTTCACAAAAAAAAAGGGGAGAAAAGTTAAAACTGCACACAAACCGCTGTGCCAGCAGTCATCTTTCAGTGCTGGTTTATAGCAAAACTACAGTACATACTTTTGCTTTTCAAAGAAAACTGATACAGCCTCAAATAATTCAAATCGGTAAACTATTTTGGTTAAAAATGTTGGTGAATTTGTATTTAAACAGGAATAACAAACATTTGAGATGTACAAACGAATGAAGCAACTGTAAAACCCATGGCCCTGTGCACAGTATCTTTTGCAGCAACAATTATTTACAATTAGGTCCGATGATTTTAAAACATACAGGCAAAGGACAATTCAAGCAGGTCTTATTACTATAGAATTGCATTAATACCTTTTTAAATGTGCATTTGTATCGTTTTTGAGCTCAAGAATTACTTGTGTTCTTTACATATGGCTATATTCAAGGTCAAACTGTGATTTACAGAAGTGGTTGCATATGTTACATTTGTCACATTGCTACAAATAGATTTCATGATTGCAGCCTTCAAGAACAAACCTGCGTAAAAAATAAAAAATAAACATTCTTGTAACCACACATGGTCAGTGATGATACAATCAGTCCAGTCATTATAGCCAAAACTTATTGGTAGGTTTTCTTTTTTTGCTCAAGACAGCACACTACTCAACCACATTTTCTCACTATATAGAGCAGTGTAAATTAGATCTTTAAAAATGTTTATGCAACGTGTTTATGTTGCTTTTTATGTTACTGTAACAACAAAATTGCCTTTGACAAAAACACATGGAGAACAAAGGGAATAGGGGTGAAAAATAACAAACATTGTTGATGGCTGTCTTGTGGCACTTAGTTCTATTTTTGTGAGAACTGTTGAATGTGTTGCTGCAAAGCCGCAGGTAGAATAAATTACTGTCCTCATGTGGACCACAAATTTTATTGGAGTGAACAATTAGACATCCAATCGATGTGTAATGTTTTTTTCAATAATTTACTTGAATTATTAACCTAAAATGTTGTGTTTGTCAAGTCTCAATAGCCGATTTTAGAAAAAATCCTGTAAACTTGCTGTTGACGATTAACAGCGCATGTGCTACTGTACTTTCCCCAGTTCAGTGAGCATTGTAGGTAGCAATGACAAGATCTCCACTTGACAATTTCCAAACGTCATAAGTAGTTCAGTTTGCAAACAGATGAGCATAGATTTTAATTAAACCAACACTCAGCGGATGGCCTTACAGCAGATGGCGCAGGGACTTCAGACAGAACAGTCTCAAGATGAATTTCAGATCTTAAGATTCTTTACAGTTTCTGCTCTCTTTTTCAGTATATCTCCCACTTCTTGTAGTGAGCGAAGGTAACTACTCTGCACTTTGTCCATAGTAGACATGGTAAACGATGCTTCCTCCTAAAAAATAAATACAAAGAAAAATCAGATTCTAGTGAACTCTAAAAAAGGCATTCACAGTCCAAAACACAGCAAAGATACAGCCAGCTAATGATTTGGTTTGACTTCAAATCTTGTATTTCAATGCAACACAAGTTTTTATTTGCTTATTTGACAGGGAAATTGCATAACAAACGTGTTGCACAGACAGCGATTGCTACAAGCACATTTTCATCTGTAGTCCCAAGGCAGAGGCAGACTGACAGCGGGTTTGCAGAGCACTAGTAATTAGAAATCCCAAATACAAAATGTGGGGCTAACAGTTAAATGGTAAAGTGTTCCACATTCTGGAGCTCTGATAAAGGAGCAGTTTTGTTCAAATGTAGAGGGCCTTATGTTCAGTCTCCTCTGGCCAAGGCTCGAGTTGTTGGGACTATCGCTTCTGCACATGATTTTACAAACAATTTCAAGGGCTGTGCTGCCACATTATGAAGATTTGATATGAATATTTATTGTATTTATGCATTTGTTGATTTGGTTAAAAATGTGTCCAATACATAATGTCACATTTTGGCAATGCAATTCATTGTGGCACATTGCAAATTCTTTTAACTAATGAAAACTGAGTCTTCTCGTCTCACCTGTGTGTACCTTTCCAAGTTTAAACTGGCAAGTTTAAGGGTTGTCAATTTTAATTCTTGTTCTTTAATATGCTCCAAAGCGTGGGTAAATAGGTCCAGCAAGCTCCCCGTCAGCTCTTGAAATCCATGCATCACTGCTGGCTAAAACAGCACAAAACCAAAAAGGACAAGTTAAAAACTAACAGAAGATACATTTACATAATGTATAGAAGGGAACCATACCAGAGCAGTGCTGACATCCTTTTTCTTCTTCTTTTTCTTCTGTAGACTTATCTTTAGTGGTCGAAGAATCTTCGCACAGTAGCTAGCCACCCATAACACAATGCTCACAGTCTAAAGAGTAACCACAGTGTTACAGCTGCACAAAAATATTTAGGTGCACATATTATACCTTACCTCTACAAAGAAAACAATGGTTTCCAATAGGGATGGTCTGGTTTTTAATCTGCTCTCTTTCATCTCCAATAAATCCCCTTCACATTTATTTAGCATTTCTATAGACAGAAAAGGGGAAAGTGGGGACAAGTCTTTCCAAGTCAATATTCCATTTTCAGTAAATAAAGTTGTCTTCTACCTTTAAGATCAACTGTTAAGGACTGGAAACCATTACAAATCTGTGTTTGAAGCTCTGTGGATTCATCTACATCAATAAAAAAATAAGTTAATATATTAAATATGCTTTTCCTCTCTGCTTTGGTGCAACATCTGCTTACCAAGCCCAACAGACTCTAGCTCTAGTAAGCGCACAGCGAGCTGGAGAGCAGCAGATTGGCATTGACAGCTTCCACAAGACAGAGCCAGTGCAAGTCGAGTCGAGGGTGGCCCCAACAGTGGATACTGTGTCAGAAAAATACCAAAATCTGTAGCAATGTGTTCTGTAGTCATAAAAAATGATTCATTTTCAATAACTTGCCTGGATGTGTTTATCTGCCAGCTGAGTCGCTGTCTGCAGTGTGTGATTGAGTTGGGAGACCAGGGCACTCAATGATGAGGTTTTGTCACCAATACCATTTTCACTGGTCAGTGCAGAGTTTTGTGTGGCAGGTGCGTGTCCCATGGAAGCTAAAGAGGCTATGAGGCGAAGCGTTAACGACCGTATCTTCAGCCAAACAGATTCTTCCTCCATGGACTGGTGCCGATTCTCCTCACTTAATTGTCTGTGGAAGAATTATTTAATGGTTATTTATACCGGAGTAAATAAAGTTTCATTGAGATCAATTACAAAAATAAAAATAACATGGATAATAAAGCAATTGGACAGCACTGATCCAGGAAGGAGAACCAAAGTCTATAAATGTTCAATTATGGAGGGATACTGTTAATGCAAATTTAAGCAATTTCTGCTTTTTTTTGTGTGGATAGATGACAGTACAATATACCTTGAAACATTTTTGGTACAGTCCATGTGAGCCATAAGAGTAGTAAGATATGACGTGTATACAAATATAGACAAACAAAACCTACAGTACATCAAGATAATGCATACCGTTCCTTAGGATCCCAGCAAGTGAAAACCAAAAGGTCTCTGTTGTCCCTTAAATTATTCCAAGGGATGTCGTCTTCCTCTGCAGTCAAAGACATGGCCTTCACACTTTCCTCCAGGCTCAACACACTTAAGAAAAACGCATTAGAAAAAAAGATTTCCAGCAATTGATAACTTGTTGAGTGAAAGCTCACATGTCCGCCTCCAAAAAGAGATCCAGAAACATCCTCTCTGTCCGCACTTGAGCGAAGTGCAGCGATTGGTTTAATCTGTTCCTGAGAGCGATGAACTCTGGGATCTTCTCAAAAGCTCCATATTTATAAGCCTGAATAATATATTCTGAGGTCTAGAGTATAGAAAATAGGTTAAGAGTAGCAGTTATGTGTTGACTGCATTAACTAGAATAAATAAACAAACTTACATCTTTCTGATTAGAGTGGAAAAACCTGAGGGAGAAGTTACAGGCTTGAGAGGCAGCAGCAAACTGACCCAAAGACTCCGCATAGCGCGTCAACAAATACCTGAACAATAAAAATAATAACCATGTTTGCTGGATGTTTGCACACTATGATACCATCAGTCAAAGTTATTATAAGAAAATGTATAACTGAATTCCATAATAGTCGTACCCTATAGTGTCGTGCTGTACATGTTTGGCATCCAGCCCAGAGTAAAGGTCCACTACTGGCTCAAATGCTCCCAAGCGACAGTAAAGGAGCAGCAGCAGTAACTTAAATTGTGCATTAGAAGAACTGTGGGACAGGCCTTCCTGGAGAAGACCTAAACAGTGCCACACCATGTTCTCATCTTCTACAAAAAGAAGACACAGAGGAAGCAGAATTTAGGCTGATGAATACAATTATTATAAAAACATGCCAGTACATACCAGTTTCAACCCATAGATCAATGTATACATGAGCTGCCATGAGACAATACATGTCAGAAAATTGCAGTTCTGTCTTCAGACCATTCTTTCCTGTTTCCAAAGAACATATCAAAATGAGCTTGCATATTAATATCATAGTAAATGTTATATCTATGAATCATCACAAGAGTCATCTACATTTTTAAGACATTTCTCATTAAAGAAAAATACATAAAAAATATAGCCTAACCAAATTTGAGTCCATGGTGATATCTCGCTTTTAACTCGGAGATGAGCTTCAGTTTAGCATCCACATCCAGAGAGTGATGCAGGCCAAGGGCACGACTAAGTTGACAAAGGCACAGATGCCTCTGAAGAGCTTTGGTATCCTCTGGAAATGCAAACTCCTCTCCAGGCTCTGCCAATGGGACAGCTTCACTCAAGCGATTAATAAACTAAAAAAGATACAAAACAGGAGTTGGGAATCTTTAAATAAGCTATATAATTGCTACGAGTTGTCCTGTATATTATTTTACCTGAACATGTTGCTCAGGGGACAAGAGATGTAGATATATTTTCAAATCTGTAATGCAACAGGGTTTGTCCCCAAACTTTGTAAAAAACTGCACCATCAACTCCAGTGGCTCACCTATTAAAAGCAAACAACTCAATCATAACCAAACGAGAACGTATTCAAAGAAAGGGAATTCTCCAAAACAATTACCTAATAAATTTTCTTCGGGAGAGCCTCGTTCTCTTAATCTGTGCAGTAACTCTAGACGAGCCAAATAGGGGCCTCTCAAAGCATGGGATTCTTTGCTGTCCTCACCTTTGACTCTCTCCTCCACAAACCTTACCACTTTATCCACAGTGTGATGAACTGGTCCCTCTAGGCAGCTGATTGCAACAAACGATCATAATTAATAATTTGAAATCATGTGCACATTAATGCACACCAATAAACATAGACACAGTTTAGAAAAGCAAGTACGTACTTTTCTCCTTCCTCTGGTGGACACCATGACTGGTCCAATATGCGGAAAAAAGAATTGAAGTAAAATCCATAATACTGCCATTCATCAGGGCTAGCAGGACGAGAACAAGTATGTAAAATCTCCTGTAAAACCACACGCAATGCAAACCACATATTTTCACTTACTTTTTGAGTAATAGCTTATGTGCTAAAGCATTGCACTCGGGCCAACGCTGCAGTCTTTGATATAGCATCATACACTTGTTTTCTCGACTCTGCAGTTCACTTGTTAGTTTCTCTACAAAATATATTCAATAAAAATTAACATTTTTAACTGCACTTCTTTGTATATCACAATTCTTTCAGGGAGAGTGTTTGTTTATTATTTGCTGTCGTCATATAATTGAGAGCTACACTTCCTGGGGTCTGTCCAGGGACTACGGATGTAAAATAGAAATAAATAGACATAAATACCCCCAAGCGGTCCCCGAATGACATTAAGAGCGTCTTCACACTTTCCCAAACGCTCAAGGATCATAAAATATAGCTGCACCTACAAATAACTTGTGTTAAAAAAATGTCCATTTGGTGACTGACACAGGCAATCCGACAGGTATCAATTACCTCTGCTTCAGCTTCAATCTTCTCCTCTTTGACCATTTTCTCGACCATGCGTTCAGCAAGAGGCAAGTACATTGTGAGAGCCAACTTCTCATCTTGAGCTGATATGGCCTGAAGGTCATAAAGCCCATGATTATTTGCTTAGCTTTGAGGCACAAATTTCAAGCAAAAAAAATCTTACCTGCATTACCAAACTCATGACAGACCAAAAGTAATATGGATTTTTAGGAACAATTTTGTACAGAGCCATTCCTGCCTAATTAAGAGAAGCAAATAACACAAATGCAACATGTATACTCAATAGTGAAACGTTTGAAAGACAGATGTTAGGATTGACTCACCTGCTGCATCTTTTTGTATTCCCCAACTCGTGCATACGCCATGAAGAGGTGAGAATGATACTCCTCACTGAGAGGAACCTTCTTTACTGCAGCTTCATACAACTTTGTAACTAACTCAGCTATGTGCAAAAATAACACCCATATAATTACATGTGTATTAAATAGGTGATATAAGGAATGGGTACTGGATAATTGTACATACGTCGATGCATCTCCCTATACAAGATAGTCAGGGCCTGAAGTGAATTGTCATCAGTGGGCTCTAGTGTGGCTACTTCCTCGGCTAGAGTAAAAGCTTCATCTTGCTTCCCAGTTCTTTGCAGGCCTATAGCTTTGAGGACCTATAAACAAATACAATAGTCTGTGGTAAACTTGTTGTGATGTTATGTTATGTTATAGAACTATGATCTGAAAGCATTGGTTCAACAGTTACTGAGCATAAACCATACAACAATCTTCCACATTTCTTTGCATAATACACTGCATTAGCATTAACAACTATAGTGTAAGATGATATCAACTACATAGAAGGACCAAACTAACTGGGAGGCTGGCATCACAGACAGTAGGCACTTGGCCAAAACCATAAGAACACCATAGTTGTGTACCTACCTTTGCACAATGTAGTTCTTTATGCTTCTTAAGCAGCTTGTCTGCTTGTTGAATTGCCATTTTATTGTTGCCATTGTCAAGATAATCTGAAAGGGGGAAAAATGTATTTATATATATATATATATTATCTGTTCTTCTCTAAATATTGCACTGACAGCTGTGGATGCTACCAAATTAGCAAGCTAAGAGCTAGCTAGCTCAAACCATTGTCCTAGTTCTTAACTAGACCCCAAATCGAGCTATTGGATAGCAGTCAATTCACCGGGAAATATAGAATAATCGTAACAACAACATTGTGCAATACTGTACCGCAAATACCTAGAGGTAGAATAATGTATTTTATGTTGTGTATAATCTCAAAGGGGCATTCAACTAGCAAGCTAGCTGTCACACAGCAATTTAAATGTCATTTAATAGAATAAATAAGGATTTTGAAAACAGACGCCTATTCACACAGAGCATAATGAACGGTTTACAAATACGCAGCTTAATTCGGATATTTATTAGATAGTGCTTTTGAAGCTGGTGTCAATGGCTAAGCGGCTGAGGTGCACTGTCATTGGACAGTCAAGCCAGCGCAGTCCGAGGTTGGAGCTTGGGGGCCGCGCTGCTGTACTCTGAATCCACTTCATATTATTTGTCGCACACATTAAGTAGCAACTCGGTGATTGATGGTATCCTTTAAAACTTTCACAAGTAATAATGCTCACCGTAAATGGGTCTAAGTCGTCTGTCGTTTGGATCTTGCACATGGCCTCTGGCCGCCATGGTAGAGTTTACCTGCCGCTTACCAATCCACGCATGCGCAGTACCATCAGTTTGAGTTTTGAGATTAGCAGAGAAACGACCCGAGTTGGCCAAAAGGAGACCCTCAGATTTATAAATAATCTATTTACCATATAATATGGTGTAGGTGCAAATTAATATTGATATACATATTCCGATTAAAATAATAGTTTCATACACAACTTGTGTCTATATTCACCCTGTAGGCATTTTGTCAGCTTTTCGAAAATGCAATGCTCTAATGAGATCAATTAACCATTACAGACGTTTGCAAATGGCACAGCAATCATCGTTTATGCATTTCAGATCAATCGCAATGATTAAAATAAAATTACGATAGCACAATGTAATCCATCTGTACCATGTAGGCCTAGATGACTTCCCAATAATGTTCAAATTGTGGAAAAGTAATATTTGGAATTTATTTAACATTAAATACCAGTGGCATAAAGGGTTCATGTCATGCTTTTACATGTGTAAAACACATCTGTTTCTGCATTTCAGTTGTGACAATGACATCGGTCTTCATCAAAATAAAAAGCTGTACATTCATAGGCGTGGATGAGGTACAGTGAAACCATGGCATGACAACAATGAGCAGTATGCTTATTCTTTTACATAATGTTCTTAATAGCATACTGTACATTGCAATAACCTTAAACACTATTGTAATGAGAAAGTGTTCACATGTCTATGACTATGTAATTCAAGTAAGCGGTACATACAGTTATATTGTGGGCCTATTCAAAAGTACACTTATTAAATTTGCCTAATGTAAACCATATAGGTTACATGAAATAAACATTTCATACTTGCACTAAGCTGTGCTATAATTATACAAAGTATTACAAATTGTTACCTGCCATTACCGTGTGAATTCACTTAAAGTCAACACAACAAAAGCTAAACCAAACCTGAACACAATCTAGTTAGAAAACAATGAAGCAAAAATATACAGTGTTATTTTAGAATTACTATAAAAGTACAGTATAATTGGCTGTTTTACTTAATTTCTTTCTTTTGAACAGGTAACATTGTCTTGTAGTAACATAATATGAAATGCTATCTTAAATTGTACAATTGTGAAAACAAAAATACAACTACACACAAATGTCGACAACTGCAAAAACATTGCAGATCTCTCTTCTCTGGAATCGAGCCATTAGCTGTTAGTTCAGAAAAGATTTGGTAGTTCCTACCCCAGGCTTATGAACACAGCAATGCACAAATTCTCAGCCTCAATTGTTTTAGTAAAAAAAAAAGAAGCTTTTGTGAAGGCTGTGAGCCCTTGAGATAGAGCCCTAGCCAGGACATCAGGACATGCAGCATCAGCATGAGGCAAGTTCCACAGGCTGACCATGAGTAGGAGCACTTGTTCAATTTACAAGTCCAACTTTACTGTATCCAGAGACTGACAATCTTCTAAGAGTGAAGGCAGAACAACAAAACCCAAATAAAACACACACACACACACCTATACACAGTGCTGTGTTGCGCAAACTCCTCAATCGTAACCAGACCTTTTATAAAAGAAATAAGATCAAATTTCAACCAATCAATTTTAGCTAAGCTACATTGAAGGGATACATATACTGTACATGCAATGACAGTTAATGAAGAGCCAATATCCACATGCACCAGTGACAGGCATGTGCCCATGTGGATAAACGTATACGCCAAAATAAAATCCTATGCATAAATACATGTATTGCTGGAACTGACACCTACCATTAAAACATAGCAAAAAGAACTTGAATACAATACATATTTTCAGTTTAAGAAACCGAAGAAAAGGAGAATCCAGAGACATGAATCTTGACATTTATCCTGGTAAAAAAAAAAAAATACAGAAAGAAAAGAGTGGAAAGAAATAGTTGGGGTTGATCTATAAACAGTTAATTTACAGGGGAAGGTATGAATACAATTATTCCAAAATTGTTACTCCACATTTATGGAGAACTTCTAAAGCTAAAAGCAACATTCTGATGTGGAGGCATGTGGCTGTTGTAGTATCTGTACAGTACTCGGTATCTGTCAAACCCCAATGAATCATGTGAGACAGGACGAGTGTCAGGGAGCGCTTCCGCATCAGTGTGGACGTGTCTCTGATGACATCATCATGTCAGGATTTGGTTGTTTTTGCCTCATTGCTCATGAGCAGCACTGGTGCCTCGAATCGGACCTGTTTTACGCAGCTGTAAAGAGAACAAAAATGTATCCATTATCTTCATGTATGAATAAATACATTTCATCCATGCAGGGCCAAAGAAACAGATTGAACAAAAAAACTTTCCAACAGAGACAAAGCTGTGAAGGTTGTTAATATGCTGTTGTGAAAAGAGTTAATTGACAGTAGGCAACAAAACAAGAAAAACGGAAAATGATTTGAACCCAACACATAGATGACAGTTGTGATGCAGAGGTAAGATTATTTAGCCATGGCATGCCATTATGAAAATGAAAGAAAGGATGGTCCATGCAGTGTCACCAGTTTAACTTAATTGGAGACTTACTCAGCCTGCTTCTAGAGTTTGACCTAGTGGACCTTTAATCATCTGTTGCAGAGGTGCCTCTCACTTCTCCTTTTTGACGCATCTAACAAAGTTCAGGAGCAAGTAATAATAATACTCTGTAAATGCTCTAAATTTTCCAGTTAATACAACATGATACATCAGTGAAAGTAAGAGAAAAAAAAAACCTGTCAAGTTCTTTAGTGGAAATATACACTACCTCCTCAAGCTCCTTCTGAGTCTCCTCTTCCATTCGCCTGATGTCCTCCATAGTCAGACCCACCCATTTGTCAATCCAGCAGAAAAGTTGACGGTGGAAATTGGTGAAAATACGCTTTTCTTGCTGGCAATGTAAAGGAATGTTTGGTTAAGTTGTGCACAAATATAGTTGTAAACAAATAATTAATCCATTACCCTATGAATAAAATTTTCCACTTTAGTTTGCAGACCCCACCATCTAAACTTGACAGTGACCAGTTTATATGCACACATGTATGGACAGCCTTCTTTCAATTCATTCTGCAAAATATAACCCAAAGAAAATGTCTACAAATGTTCCACATTTATTACTGTGATTGTTGCTCTTGATTGTACCTGCCATTCAGGGCCAAGAGGTCCTCTGCCAGTCTTAGAAGAGTGGAAATTAGAAGGATCTTCTTCTGGCTTATAATCCTAGAAAGAAGAGGAGATAGTAATGTGATCATGATGATCCCATAGACCACACCTAATTTCTTGTGTAAATCTGAAAGATTTCTTGGACCTTTTTCCTAACCAATAATCAGGAAGGTCATTTAAAACTCTGCCCACAAACACTAAAGAATTAACCAATACACTACAGCCCCCAATCCAGGAGACCAAGAGTGCAAATCAGATTTGCTAGGAAAGAGTGAAGCCTGCCTGGAGCAGATGGACTTTAAGAATAAGCCTAGTTCAGCACTGATCCACTTAAGTCATTATTAACAACAGAATAAGAAACACAAAGTTCCATGGAACAAGAGTGAAAAATTGAATGAACACAATTGACATTTAAGACAAGAGTTTATTGTTTAGCAAAAAAAAAATGATGCCACCTAATAAATAATTGCAACCAAAAAACAGTTTTTACTGACCTTAAATTTTGCTATAATTTTGCTATATAATTTGCAATAATTGCTTTGTCACCACTCAAAATATACACTGCAAAGGTGTAAACCTCTTACCGCAGAAGCAACGTCTTCATTATTTGCAATATCAATTGGGGCCACCTCTACAGTGCCCCATTCTTGTTCATCCAAGTTGTGAACCTAGAGAAACAACAACACAATAGAACAGAATTTTTTTTAATTATTATTATTAATTTTAACAGAATTTGATAGGTGACTGTGAAATACATACATTTTCTAAAGTTCCCATGTCGGGTTTGTGCCATGTTTCAATCTTTATCATGAAGTCGTCTTTCATGTACTCATTCTAAAAATAAGATTGATCCAAACAAGTTTCAATGAGCATTTCAAATATATCCTTTTCTTTTGTTGGTCATTATAAATGGTTAAATGGTTAAAACTTACCGTAACAACTGTAAAATTGAAAAAGCACAAAGGTTAGGGTACATAAACATTTATTTTCTTCAGTATAATAAAATCACTGTGTAAAAAGAAATTAAAACTTACTGGTGCGACAGTATGGATAGGCATTCCAAGCTTTTTCATGAAAAACTAATGCACCTTCTGGTGCTATCATCTTTACATAAGCAGGTACTTTACTGAAAAAAGACAAAGATGTCCTAAATTGTGAAGTAACTTCATTAAAACTTTCACTCTCACCCAGGGTGAGAACAAATAATTGTATCAGAAATATTTTAAATGACCCCCATGAAGACAGGCAGCCATTACATGAGCTGCTAATGAGGAACACATCAAATTGTGTCAATGTTGGGCGAAATGATCAATGTAAACTTACCTTTTTAAATGATAAATTTTGTGGGTATACTGTCCCTTTTCTCCATCCTCCTCATAGGGTTCATTCTTCAGCACCTCAATGCCTTCTCCACCTCCAGTCTCATTTTTGCTCGCCTCAGCAACAGAGTAGAGCTGTCCAACTTGGTACTAGTATGAACAATACAAGAACATTTATCAGTCAATATACATTCCTGTCTCTTCAGACGGAAAAATACTGATTGTTCCTATAAAATACAGCTCATTTATTTTGCAAGAAATTAAGTGACAATGCCCTGAAAAAAATGCAACACTCGTGTTTCCCACAAATTTCAGTTGAGATTACAGTGTCATACACAATGTTGTTTATTGTATTATTTCTTTTCTCTCCATTAATGTGAGAGTGTGTTTGATGTGTGTCCTGTTGCTGCAAATCAAATTGGCCCTCGGGGATAAGAAAGACTCCTTGATCCTTGAACAATGCCCAATTTCAATATTTATATTTATTTTAAAAGTGTTGGAGTAAAAATTTCAATTTTTTAGCAACAATTACATCTTTATTAAACCGTCAGTGTAGTATAAGTTGATATGTGTTATAATAACATAAAGAGCAAAAGTTATCATTTGTAAGAGACATATTCTCCTTAATTGATAACACTGTAAGCACACTCACTAATAGCTGGTAGTAAATAGCATGATTGTGGTTAGTTTTTTACCCACCTCTTCCACAGAGACTGGTAACACTACACGACTGGGGAAAGTCAAGGTGCAAAAGAGAGCAAAGAGACACAAAAGCACAAAATAAACATTACCAAGACAGTTTGATCAGATTTATCATCAGTATAGTTGTAGCTATAAAGGCGTAGGTAATAACATAATATACAGCTCCAGCTAATACAATAAATATCACAGACAGACCAAAACATAAATAGTAATTTCTGTACACGGCATGTATGACCCTTGAGCAACAAGCACACATACAAGTGCTGTCTACTTCTACTGGTGGGTAAAGCATAAAGGTCTATTGGGCAGCATGTATGAGTGTTATTAAATGATGTCACAGCTAGGGTTAGCTGACGAAGACAAGATTTAAGTCCATCTTATTTCATTAATACAGTTAGCGTATTCCTGAAGTTTCAATAACTCATCGGGTGCATCACACCCTTTTTGTTATTGCGATCATACGAAAAAAAAGTTACATGTAGAAATAGTGGCTTTGTGGCAGAAAACTAGCAACTAGCCGGCTGCTAAAGCTAGCGTTAATGTTAAATCCGTAGGAGAAGGAACCTTAATCTGTCACTCACGGGACTAAAGCTTACGCGACTATAGAATATAATAAGCAGCCGACTGGGCAGGGTAGTCCATGTTTACCTAGCACAAATCGATAATGCACAACTTGTGTACATTATACATAGGAGTGCCTTTTGATTTTATACGTTTCGGGCTCATTAAGGAGCCAATTAACATTAGCTTGAGCTAGCTTCGCCTAAAAAGACCGGTGTGTTCCGTTACCCACGTCCTGATCCGCCCAAGTAAAGCAGGCTTTTATTTGGACAATCAGAGGAGGGCAGCGCGATAGACACCGAGAAAAACAAAATAAACTTAACAATAATTTTAGTAACACGTATTTGCTTAAAGATGATATTACATGGATAGAATAACAAGAGATTTTTCACAAACAGTTCAGACTCACTATTCCTTGATGAGCACCATCTTCGTCACCCCGGCTGCGCTTGCGCACTGGCCACTGCCGGAGGAGGTACGCCGCCTCTGGCCAAGGGAGGCAGCGCACTGCCCTAGTAATCTGACACCAGCGATATGATATCCCATGTTTAAAATGCTGTCACTTGATGACCGGGAGTTTATTTGGCGTACTATTGCTTTTTTGTTGATCTAATCGGCATCTTAATGTGTCCTTGTAGTTGATCCACATCACTGCCTAGGCTATTTATATGATAAACATGCGCGGCCTAGGGTGCCATCTGCTGGAGGGGGCGCCAAATGGCGCTGTAAAAAACTACAACATCGCTTAATACTGACGAGGTTTTCTAAAGAAAAAAATCATTTCGATATAAATATACACATAGAGTCAAAGACTTTTATCTTTTTATTTATTTTAGTAAAAACTTTTAATAGACAACTGGAAAGCATAATACAAAAATAAACAACAATATTGATTATTAAGAATAGTTATTAAACCGAAAGTAAATTTTAAGTCAGGTTACAGTATGTCTGAGTAATTTTAAAAATTACTCAAAAAATTTATTTTTATACAATTGTAAATAATATTCAATCTCAGTAAAATGCCTTTACAGTGTAAAATCAAGACGTGCGTTTTTTAAATGAAATTAATATTTTGGTTCACTACATATTACTGAACTAATATTAAATAATAAGGCTTGGACCGCTCAGTTTGTGAACAAGTAAATATAAAACTCAGCATTTGGATGATGGAAATAAATTTCCCGGTGAGAAAAACGTGTATCCGTTTCTAGAGAGGTGCCTGTCTTTAGAGTAGTTTGACTCTTGAGATGCTGAAGGAGACTTTGTCCCTTGTATTTGGTGACCATTAGGAGCACTATGAATGCTTAGCTCCTCCGGTCTTTTATTGGAAGACTTGTGTTGAGGTGAAAGATTAAGCAAACCTAAAACATCTTTTTGAACTGTACTCATTTTCTTATTTCCAGCTGGACAGGGCACATCATGTTTCTGTGCTGCACGGGTCCAGAAGTTTTTTAAGTTGTGAAAGGATTTTTTATCCTGTTTGGACTGTTTTTTTTCTTGTGTATTGGGAGGACTGGAGGATGAAGAAATGGAGTGAGTGGAGGAACAGGAAAGAGTCGGGGATGGGGCAGAGCCCTCAGGAGAGCTGCAAATGTTACTGCTGGACTGACAGAGTGCTGAAGAGTTTGGGGAGTGTACCTGAGACCGTGTATGCACATCCGAGGAAGGACTTGGCTTTTGTAGACTTTGGCAAGGACATGAATAATCAGAACTGATATTCTGCAATGATGAGGAGGGCAGCAGCGGTTTCTGTCTGGATGAAGGCATTGATACAGCAACTGAGGATTTTGTACTTGTTCTGCTCGGTGGTCTAATGAATGCACTGGTCTCAGACGGTTTGAACTGTTTCTTGGAAGTTATTATTGGTGTGGCTGGAGTCGACAGAAGAGGTGGTCTGTTTTCCTGTGATCTCTTTAGTGGTATGCTTCTGCTATTGGCTTTCTGTAGAGTCTCTACAGCTTGCATATGACTTTCAGTCTCCTGTAAGATCTTCTTGGCTAGCTCCTCAGGGTCCAGAGCCCCTGCAGGCCCTGTGCGCTCTTCCTGGGACTTCACTGTGCTGTCCGTTTCAGTGCTGGACTGGTCTGACTCAGAGCTGCTCGCCTTCTCCTTTCCATTCTTCTGAGAAGATAAACTAGCAAAATAGGAAAAAAAAGTTTAAACAGATCAATGGGACATCAATATCTATCATTGATAGTACAATGATAGACCACAGCAATTAACACCAATTTTTTAATGACTCATAAACATAATAACACTAGAAATAGTTTTGTAAACAAGCTAATACAGTATGTAAATACAGTGGAACACATTATATATGTATGTCTAATGTCATCTTTATCTGGAGTCCCCTGAAGTTTACCTGGTTGGCTAAAAAATGTAATCAACAAGGGACAAAAATAATAATTTTATATGTAAAAACTTAATTTAAAAAAAATGCAATATTCTGAATAAATATATAATTACATTTTCTTTAATTGTTGTCCAAGGAGAACATAACGTTTTCCCCCTCTACCAACTATTCAGTGCACCCATCGCTCCTAAAAAGTTACAGAGATACGGCTGGAGCCCGTGGGCACAATACAGTCTACACATACAAAATTGAGATATGTATTTGGTTAGCTTATTTGTTCATTTGATTGGTAGAGTGCTTAATGAACACACATGAGACTCAAGCATGTAAACACACCACACCGGACTGTAGTCATGGGCTAATTTTCATACTCCGTGATCTGATTGGCTGCTTAGCGGAAGTGCTTCTGGGCTGTGATTATATGATTGGATCGCTATTCATTCTTTCTAAAGTGAAGGATTTTTGTGTACATGACTTTGATAATTTACTCTTGTTTGATAATTTACTAATTTTGTTTGTGTTTGAGTAATCCGGGATGTAAATCTCTACATGCAGTCTCATGAGTTGTAGATAAAAAAAACACTGCAATTAAGGCCGAAGGTTGTGCACTAATACATGGGTTTCAGTCACATAGCCCGATGGCTAGTGCAAGAGTTTATCAGTCTAAACATCTCTATGTTTTATATCTATGGTCTGCACTGACTGAACCCAAGATGCTACATCTGAAAATGGCACCTCAGACAGAAGAACAGAGCTGATACTTAAAGAAAACCAAAACCTTTGGATTTTATGGAGAGTTACTGAGAGCAAAATCTGTGATATAACTGAAACTAGTTCCTCCACACTTTGCTTTCAGTTACTATGGCAACAGCTGTGACCACACTAGACACACTAGACCTGTGACATCGGTTTCACGCACAGTGATGTCACGCACAGTGAAAACCCATGTATACATGGGCTTCCAGTGATGTCACGCATAGGAATGTGAACAATGCACAGGAAAATTTAAACATAAACTTGGAAGAATTTACTTTTAAAATCAATGACTGTGGAAAAAATGATCAGTACAGCAATTGCCACATTTCCAAAAAGGGTCCATAAATGTCAAAAATGTAAATCCATACTTAATACTAAGATCTGGTTCAATCATGATTGTAGAGGAGGGAAAATGAGAATATTAAAGGGCAAAGAAAAGGAATGTCATTCAAAAGAATATTGGTGCTGCTCAGTAGTGGGTGAAGCACTTCATTTGATTGAATAAAACTACAGATACTACTGTTCAAATATTACTCCAGTGAAAATTGTCCAGTGAAAAGCTTACTCATGCAGATATAAATGACCAAAACAACACATATTGATAGAAAATTAGTAAACACTTGAGGGACGAACCATTGTATGGTTACTGGCACTGAATTATACACCTGCACAGTGCCACCTTCTGTTCCGGAGTGGACATGATAATGCTGTTAAATCAGAGAAAAAACCACGACACGACCAACTTGTCTGCACTCCGTAAGTAATGAGTACCGAGAGCTTTTTTAGAAATGTAGTGGAGTAGAAAGTATACAGTTATGCCCTTTTAATCTTTTGGGCATTTTTCATAGAATATGAATGATAACACAAAAATATTTTTTTCCACTCATGGTTTGTCAAAGAACTAAGTTTGCTCTTTTGAAATCATAATGAAACAGAAACTACTCAAATGTCCCTGATCTAACATTTACATGACCTTCAACAACTGCCACGTAAATTGTTTAGGAGCAAAGAAAAACTCACTTCAGCTGAAATACAGGACTCTCTGGCAAAATTGGACTCTCTGAAAAAAATGTTTGTTTCGAGATGCACAATATGTAAACGTCTGACCAGGGACATTTGGATACTTTCTAGTTGAAAAGCGTAAACAAACAAACTGTTTTTTTGAAAATAAATAGCTTCACGCAACCACTAACCATGAGTGAAATAAAGGTTTTTGTGTCATCATTCATATTCTATGAAATGCATAAGTTTATTTTTGAGCACAATTGTATTTGTTTGTCAAATGTAGTGCAGTGAAAGCAATACGTTGTCAACAAAACACTACTCAAGCAAAGTACAGATCCTCAAAAACTTCAGTACAGTACTTAAAAGTAAATTTACTTTGTTACTGCCCACCACTAGTGCTGCTGCATAAAAGCTTTACATTGAGCTAGAAGAGACTACAAAGTTACATTTAATAAAGAACTGCTGAAGTTTAAAAACCCTAAATTGAATTGGAAAAAACACACTGAGTCTGTAAATAACAAAGAACAATGCCCTTTTTTAAGACACAGATGAAATACATAACTACATGGACATGCACATAATACCTTTTCTCAGAGATTGCACATCCAGTATATTTTATTTCATTTTTTTTAGCAGCAGTTTTTGTTCATTTCTTGATACTCAATATTGTAAATTTGCATCCCTTCCAAACAACACTTTCGATATTATCAGGTAGACGATATATTGCCCACCACTAGTGCCTATAGACCTTTCTCAGTCATGAGACTTGGAATGGAACGCCGGCCTGTTGGTTGGCATTCCGCTGATTTGCTCCACCCGCTGCATGTTATCAGCTGTTCTTTACAATGGTGTTACCGGTCTTGACGCTCTCCAAGACGGTTCAGCTCTTGAGTGGTCAGGTCAGACAACGATATCTGAACAAATGCTCGTTTGTCGGAGCTCAGGGCCCGTCATGTGACTTTTGCTGTGTGGTAATTTGTCGACATGCCATTTGTAATCTAAAGCAAAAATAGTAGGCCGGCATAAAGGAATGGATAGAAAACTTCTATATTATAAGCGCTGTAATGATAATCTTTTGGGGCGAGGAGTTTCATTTATTATTCGAATGTTTAACCTCTTAAGACCGAGAGTCCCCAAAAATGGGGATGTGCTTTCAGATACAGTTACTAACGTATGTGTTTTACGCAGCAAAATATTCCAAAATTGCAAATTAGTGACAGCTGATGTGGGATTATCCATTTCTGTTATTTGCTCCACCACAGGGAAGAAAAAGGCCTTTTTGCGGGAAAATGTGTGTGTTTTTTTCAGGCGTAAATTCATTCAAACCCATGGCAACCTCATTTTATTGTCAAACATACATACAACATCATTTATTTTTATTTCACTTCCATCTCTAAGCTCTACCAAATGTGTGGGCACCAAGATTAGCGATGTACACCTATGATGTAAAGAAATGATTTTTGAGAAAAAGGCCTAGGGCTAAGAGGTTAAACATCGAAGTTGTCTCATATAGAGAAATATTTTATGTAAGACACCCATCACTAATATCAGTTATTTGTAAACGTGGTGCCTTTTGTTAAAATAGTATTTGTGTTGCTAATTTGCTTTGTTCTGTTTTGTAATTTTGGGCTCCATACCATAAACATGGTCGTGAGCAATAAAGAAAGAAAGGAAGCGGACAGGAAGCTGAACTCTCTCCCTTTCCTGTCCACCCTGGCTCGGCTTCCATCAACAACTGTGGTCCACTTCGGCCCCTCAAAGGCACTGGGATCTCAAGTTTAAATAGACCTCTGGCTTGTGTGTTTTACCAGTCTATGTTTGACTACAAAAATAGAAGCAAAATGACCTCAATTCAATCAACACAGTCCAGTTGACAATACTTTCTACCATAATGGACAACAGAGGGTCTACAACAACATTATACTTACTTGTTCTGCCTGAGATTTGGGCTTGTATTTTTTAAAGGCACTGCTGGAGCTTTAATTGGAGATGTAGGTGAACTCATGCTTCCCTTTGAGGAAGCTGTGATGGGATATCCATGTGCAGAAGCTGCTCCTCGACCAGCTGAGCCTCTGCCACGTCTGTGTCCAGCAGGTAATGGCAGTGTATCACAGTCTCTTCCACTTTGCCCTATAGGCTCAGTGCTGATTATAGAGTAGCCCTGGTACTCGTCCTCCAGCCCCCCCACAGCCACTCCACCATGGCTGGTCAATCGCCCTCGGGACAGACCAGCTGCAATGCGTGGGGAAGTTCCTTTGTCTTGAGGGTGTGAGCGCTGGCTGATGATGTCACTTCCTGCGGGCTCTGGACGGGACAGAAAACTGAGGGAGGAGGCGAGAGAACTGAGGCTATAGACAGAGATGGCATCACAGGAGAGGCTGTCTGGACACACCGGAGGTAAGAAGGTAGACTGTGGGTAGCAACCAAAGGAGGCTGGGAGAGAGTGCGGCTGTGATGTGGACTGGGAGGATGACAAGGACTCTAAAGAAGAGGAACTGTCCATGCTTAGCCGCTTTGGAAGCTCTGTGGAGTCTAATAAAATAAGCATATTTATAGTAAGGGAGTATCAAGGAATAAAAGCAGTGTGATTAAAGATTATTCTTACCAAATAGCGCAAGAAGTGACTGCAGGGCGAAGTGCATAGAGCGCCGACTCGCCTGTTTCCCTGTCTTTAAAACAACCTCCTCCTGACCCACTTCACAAAGATCAAACCCTAAAAGAGACAAAAAATAGGCACTCAACATTTATTCTTTTTCATTGTAAGGCATAAAATGTAGCATTAAATTGTAGAACTAAGTGTAAATGTATTTACCAAGACCTGCTAGAAACTCATGGCAGCCAGGCAACCTCCAGAGCTGAACACTAATTGACACTTGTATAGGAGCCAGTGAAATGTCTTGGTCTTTGTCAGCTGCCTGTAGCTGCACCAGGACCTGGTGCAGCTAAATACAACAGGAAACAATGAAATTGAGAAACAGCTTCAACCATTCAGTGTTTCGATATTAAGAATAATCAAACAAAAAAGAAAGTATGTTCAACATACTGTATCATCTATTTTCAGACCACACACACACTCACTATTTACAGTCACTATTCTTGTGTGACTTATCATTTCTGTGATGCTTTTAATGTAAAAAAAAGAAAGAAAGTAATGTCCTTAATAAATAAAAAAACAATATTGGCTTGTTTTGCAACAAAATGTGTAGCCCAATATAGTATTATAAATGTTTTTATATGTTACACGTTCAGTGTCATGAGGGTTTTGGAGCTCAATATGTGTCATCATCTGCTGGGTAGGGAACCTATGGCTCGGAAGCCAGATATGGCTCTTTTGATGACTGCATGTGGCTCTAAGGCACTGTTGGTCATAAGTTACCATTCTTCTCCACGTGTGCATTGTTCAACATATAAGAACATAAAGTTGTCCAGGAACAGTCCAAATACCAAAGGCTGCTCTGTGGCAGTCAAAGTGAAACTTAACAAGTGCGCTTTTCACTTTGGGCTACATTTGTTTAGTATTTTGTGTAGTATTGTGACACAGGGGCATACTTTATCATTAAGCAGCTTTGGAAAATTGGAAAGCATTACCAATTTGATCCTAAAAGATCATAAATACTGCCTAATAATAAATATTATTATTTCATTACTAAATTGTTACAGCCCTAGTAAGAACTATTTTATGTATTGGATAACTCGTTGGAAATATAACAACGTTGGAAAAAAAATATGTCTCTCACAGAAATAAATGTTAATATATGTGACTTTTTTTTTGCCTTTTTAGCTAAACAGGTTCCGGACCCCTGCATTAATGTATTAAGTCACAGCTATTTGCACGACTTTCTTTTTCCTCTCTTTTTAACGACAAGTTCCACGATATAAAACCTTGAAATTCAAGCCACTACACTGATATAGTAACACTAGACAATGGAATAATTACCTTATGAATAAGCTGTTCTCCAGCCTCTTTTACTGTCACCAGTTTGCACAGCGCCTGAAGAGCAGTAGGAGTAAGACCTAGGCATGCACAAAACATGCAAATTGTTTTATTTAACATAAATCATTCATGCTGACACAATACGACTTGGTTATTTGATAAATACCAAGAAGGGACTGTAGTGTGGCACTACATTGTTGAAGGCAGTCGCCTGGGTCTGAAGTTGGGAAGAAAACTGCAGCAGGGAGACCAGCTCCACCACCAGAGAAATCCAACCGGAAACCCACCGCAGATAGCAGGGGCTGCCACCCAGGCACTCCTCCCACCTAATGTGGACAAGAGGGATGGACTATTAGAGGAAGTATTGTTCAGGCAACAACATGTCAACATTCATAGTGCATATTCATTTACCTTATTTTCAACACTCTGCTGAGAAGTGTACATTGGATTACACTGTCCACTATGAATGCGTTGTAAAGATTTCTCAACCTAGAAACCAAGCATGAAAAGGCAAAACATTTGTATTCAGACTGCCTTACTCATGCAGTACAATATATTGTAATATTCTCATTTACTAAGTCACACTTTTTTTGTTTAAAAGTGCTGCATAAGGAATACTGCATATCATACCAAGTGCAAAATCACTCTGAGGGCATCCCTGGCCTTTTCTGGATACTGCAGGATTTCTTTCAGAGCTTGACCAACCAAAGACATTGTACTGTTCACCTTTACGTCACTTCCAATCAGAACATACCCTAGAAACAGTAAGTCGTTTAAATTAATGTCCTCAAAAACTGCATATGAGCTTTGTGTAGTTGAGCATGTTCTCACCTGCCCAGTTTGAAGGATGAGAGAAATGTTTGCTGGTCTGTAAAGCCTTCATGGCTTCTGTCAGGGCAGCACTGGCTTTGGTCCCATTCAGAAGGGTGCTATAAAACGTGTGTGTAAAGAGTTTGGAGGCCGCTATTGGCACAGGCCATAAAGATACACACACACACTGCACCCCTGCTGCCAGGAAGGCTCGGGTTAGGCCCACCACACCGTCAGCTGTGACCTTACTGCTTGACTCCGGGTACAACCTGGAAACAGACCACATTTAAAAATAACATCAGCAAGTTAAGCATAGATTGTAAATCTACTTTTAGTTGAACAAAATTGGGCATTTCAGTATTTTATGCATTAATACAATACCTTAAAACGACTAATTTAACATTCAAACTAAGATCCAGTATGTCCGCAGCCGTGAGGAGGAAGTCTTGAAGGGGTGGGCTATCACATGTGCTGTCAACTTCACAAAAACTTTGTTCTTCGTCACTATCAGCTGCTCTCTGGTTCTCTGAGGTGCTTGGACTCTTTAAGACTCTTCTGTTCTGACGAGATATCTCACCAAACCGTGATGTCTCATTAAATGATGGATGTGCACTGCTCTTATTAGCGCTTTCTATACCAACATGCTCCTGACTGGGAGCCAGGACCAGGGCGGCAAGCCTCCAAGAAATATGTGTTGCAAAATGCACACATTCTGCCTGACTTAATGCTGCCAGTGCTTGCTCTTTTGTGGCATCAGTCCCAGTGAAGGGGTGACACCCAAGCTGATCCCCGAGCCACAGCACCTCTTCATGGGCTGAAGGTAAGGGGCCCCACAGCCAACGATCCATCACATTTGAAGGAAGGTGCGGAGCTCCCACCACAGCTGCAACTGACCCTCCATCAGAGCAGTGTAAAGGTCCACCACGATGAGGAAGAGCCTTCAAAACATGATCAATTGTTATACAAAGTGTATGCATGTATTCATTTATATACAGATGCTGTTTATACCTTCACTGTGTCTTCTAAGCTGGTTAATGATGGCACAGCAATCAAATCAAACCTTTCATAAAGGTATTCATTAGAGGAACTGCCTTTCAGCAAGGCAAATGGGATCAAATACAATTCTCCCTCAAGCACCAAGATCAGCTGTCTGTGCCTCCCCACAGGTCCGCTATTATGCATCAAACCCTGTAAACCAAACAAAAACAAACAAAAACTGTAAACATGTTGGGATAAAGCAACACAGTAAATTCAGTGTCTTCACTCACCCCTTCCATTGGAGCTATGAGCAGATCGTAGAGTGCTCGCAGAGGTGGTTTGCCTATGTTTGATAGCCGCAGAGGAGAACCCAAACATCTGTCTTTTACTGGAGACTCTGTGGCACTGTACAAACTTGTCATGCTTTGATAACTTCTGTTAGAGGTAGAATAAGTCAGTCATGCTGATGCACAGATAGTGCATATTCATTAGCAAGTAACATCATTTATTTACCTGTTATACACATGATTTCTGGACACCATGCGGAGGTAGCCAGTTTTATCTGAGGATGATGTGAATTTATTGTTAAGCTCCTCAAACTGTTGCTCCAGCAGATCTCCTGCTTCGCTCTCAGTCTCACTGTTGGAACTCTCTCTGCCATTAACAAAAGGATTACATTAGCATCACATCTATGGAGGACCAGGACTGCCAAAACAATATATACACTGCTCAAAAAAATAAAGGGAACACTAAAATCTGCTCAAAAAAATAAAGAGATAAATAATAATGAATAAATAAATATATATATATTTATTACATTAAATGCATGCATTTCTTGGATATTTATTTGAGTAAGTATGATCGAATCATTGAACATTAAAATATCAATTTATTTATTTATGTATTGTTTTGGCAGTCCTGGTCCTCAATAACATTCACATTTTAAGAACTAAAATGTAATCAACTGGATATGCTTTACATTTGTAAAAATGTAACATAATAAATTATAGATCAACAAGCAGCAATAAAACAAGATTTTTAAGACATTTTGTATTAAGTATTTTCATACAAATAAAACAGACTGTGTATTCCGACCTGCTATAGTATGTGTCCACTCCTAAAGCCTCTCTGGCATTGGTGATGTATTGCTCTAAGGTACAGGGCCCGATATCAGCACCGAACCCTTGTGGAATCCCATCTCCCTCCTGGAATTCTCTTGGAGTCTCTCCAAGGTACACCTCATGAAACTTCACAATGCCTGTGTCACATGTTTATATAAAATATATAAAACATAAATTAGTCAACTAAGGTCATGAAAACAACATTTCATTTAAGAGCAGAGTACAGTACCTGTCCCTGGAGAGATGAGCCAGCTATACAAAAAGCCTCCTGCCAGTGAGTAGTAGAGAACCATGGTCTTCTGACTATTGACTGTGTCCAGAATGTGCTCAAAAGTGACTGGGGTGTATGGATCAGTTTGAGATGCCTGATGAGTTCCTTTCTGACGTTCCACTAATAGATCAGCAAAAGCTCGAGTACGGCCCCTCTCTGCTATGGCCAGAGCCTCATCGTGTCGACCTACAAGTGGAGAATTGTATGAATTTTATTTTTTATCATTAATGCAGGGGAGCTTTAGAGAATATGGAGAGGTCTGCTTTCAATACACAGCATATCAATAACAAAGAGAATGTTATCCGTTATCCTTAAAGGTTAATAACAAAAGCTTTTCTACAACTTACCCAGGCTGACGAGAACTCTTTGAAGAGCCTGGTATGAGCTGGTTTGCAGATCAAACAAAGACAGCTTGTAGTCCATACTGTGCTGATTCTCATGGCGGAGTGTCTCAAACAAGACCGATGATCGGTATAACTAAAAACAAAGCAGATGGCAGCGGAAAATCAGTGATGTATGCACAAACTATTTACACTAATGTGCCTCTCTCCGTTTGTTTTAGTTAAATGCAAACACCTCCCCAGTGAACAATCGTTGCTTGTTTCAATAGTTGGCCACTAGATGACACTAAACAACCACACAAATGAAGGTACATGTACTACACAATAAGTTTATTTTACTACCATAAAAACTGCAGATCCAGGCACTCCAATAAGACCCTACCAGGTCTTCATCGGGGCTTAAATAATCTTTAATAAAAGGTTTATTTTATAATTTTCCTCTCAAGTGCAAAGATTACGGGCACCAATATAATTTTATTAAGCTCTAAGCATCTGATTATTGTTGTTGTAAATATGACTACAATCTGTCCAGTTTGTGAGCATCACACACCTGATGCTGAGCCTCTTCCAAGTTCCCACTGGCCCATAGAGACAGACCCAGGCAATGACGTAACTTAGCCTCTTCTTCTCGACGTCCAAGCTGCTCAGAGAGACGAAGACCTGAAGGATTATAGAGATACAAGTTTAAATCAAACCTTTGCACTGCTAGTTCTGTGGGATTCTGGGTTTTAGGGTTTTTATTTAAGTGAAGTTGACTGTTAGGTGCTAAACTGTGAGCAAGGGGGTTGAGAGCCTTGGAAAAAAAACACAGAAAACCCATTGTATATTCACACACATACTGTACTTCACTATAGATTTGAGAGCTGGGTTATTTCAAAACAGGCTTGTAAAGTGCAATACAAGAGTAAGCCATAATTATAATAATAATAATAATTATTATAGTATAATATATTATTTCCAACAATAAAGGTGCTGCAGACAGATGAAAGACAGATGAATTAGTCAGTGTAATCAGGAAGGAGCAAGGAAAACGCGGCCATCTTCTATGTAAAGCCTATGTGAACGCACAATGATGCGCCTCAATCTTTCAGCGTTGGCGTTCACGCAAATTGAGCGGCGCGATGTGACCATATGAGCGTTTAGACCCGCGTCTGAAGCGCAGGTTAAAGGAGGAGCCAGCTCTCGCTGAAGCAAGCAGCCGGTCTGAATGAAGAAGTACGGCTCACTGCCCTTCAATCAAACACGCTTCAATAAATCGATGTAAATAAACCTCCACAATCACACACAGAGGCGCCGGTCCTGTGGGTGCTGCCAATCTTTTAATAATGGCCTAAAGCGCATTTTAAAAAGGGATCAAGTCTGCAGTCATTTTTAGACTGCTTTGCACTACACTGCCTGTATTAATGTTAATGTAAATGTAATTTATTGTGACTGTGTCTTATTGTTCTTTAAAAGCCCTTCTAGGGATGGACATTGCAAATTAGCCTTGGCTATAAATGTTGTAGTGTGTCACATGTTGAATGTACATACTTGTCCCTATCAAATAAATGAATAAATAAAATAAAAAAAATCTGCCCTGAACACAAAATAATTCATTAAATACAAACCTGTAAATCACGATAGCTCTCTCCTGTATGTTCACGCCTTTATCTATCAGGCCCATGCTTGATATATGTAAGTCTGCGGCCCAGCAAACTACAACCTGCTTAGCTCAATAGGTAGAGCTCCTGTTTTGGATGCATGAGATCATTAGTTCGAATACACCTCTTTTTCCATTTCGGCACAGGGAGCAAATTGGTTCTTATGAACACACTATATAGACACAAATCATACGGATTTACCCCTGAACATGGGGAATGACAAAAATAAATACAGTTTTGTCAGTGAGACTTGTGTTGGGACAACAGTACTATATTTTTTCAGAGTGAAAAGAATATAAACATTGTAACCAGCAGGGATTGAACCCGGGCCTCTGGTGTGCCAGACGGATGCTTACTGTGAGCGCCATTGAAGATGGTGCTTTCAACGGTGCTCACAATATATCAATATAATAGGGGCCAGACGTTAAAGCTGTAGCATGCGTCAATGTTCGTCTATAAGCGACGTCTTTGGCAGATTTGCGCGTTCAAGAATGGGCGTCATGAACGATGACGCGCGTTTGGTCTGAACGGGGCTTTAGACCCTCCTCCACCTTAGCAACAAAGGCTGCCATATTAGTCTAGGCGAAGCTGTTCCAGTTATTCTTATGCAGCAAACATGACGAAAGGCAGGTTGCACAGCAAATACGGTAAAAAGCATGGTGCAACAGCTGTAGAATCTAAAATACTAATTATGTGGGAAAGTAAACACACTACAGTCTGGTGGAATGTGAAATAAATGCACCACAGCCACATGGGAAGATGCAGTTGTGACATACAGCTGTGACAGTGACACACAAAAAAAGCAAGAAACATGCTCCTGATGTTGGACTAACCACTAAAAGCTCCCCTTAGACATAACTACAAAGTTTTCTCTTGCATATGCAAGATTTGTTGTTTTAAACATCGACTGCAGCAGCGTCACGATTGGGGGAACTGTGAAGTTGTGGTAGTGGAAGCTGGTCTGGGATTTTGACTCAGATTTTTGTTCTTACATCTGTGGATTTTTCTGTCTGTGGAACCTTTGCATCATCAATGCCTTAGTAAACAAAAACCTACCATATTTGTTTTATTTTATTTTCACCCTCTCCAAGCACACGTAAAGCTTAAGCTTTAAGGCCCAGGGAACTAAAGTGGCACACTATTTTTGCCACTACTTAAAGACAACTTTGTACTCATTTTTGTCTTCGAATATAATGGACTTATTCGTGGATTGCAACATTTGTGTGAGATGTTTGTGCTAACCCACAATTACACATTAGACAAGGAACCTTTGGAAATAGGTGGACAGAAAATCTTTTGAAATTTAACTAGAAACTTCTGTTCTGCTGCATCAGTTTTGCTTTTTGGGTATTACTTTGGACACTGTACATCCAATGTCCAGGGTGGAGCAGTTGCAGTAGAAGGCCACAAGATGGAGACAAGATTGCTCACAGAAAAAGGCCCTCAGAGATGATAAGATCTTCCAAAAGTGCTCTGTTTGTTCTATTTCCTTCTCACTTCGCCTAAAAGAGAAGGCAAAAAAAGCAGTCTTAGGTGACCTTGCTTCAACACAGAAGGGCTACTGCTCTCAAGGAAACAGTTCTCACAATAGAAAGGGAAGAATTACAGCTTCAGACTGCACTTGCTATGTCCAGTGCAGGGCTTCAAGTGTGCCAAAAATATGACAATATGATATTACGAAACATTCATGGTTGCAAATATGGTGGAGGCGACGGTAACAAATTTGGTGAGCAACACAACAGTAGTGCATCCTCAGACTGAACGTGAAGATACAGCAAAACCGCTGGCAGATACCTGTCAAATGCAGATCAGTGGAACACAAGAGCCAACGAAGAAGAAGAAGAAGAAGAAGAAGAAGAAGAAGAAGAAGAAGAAGAAGAAGAAGAAGAAGAAGTAGAAGAGGAAGAAGTAGAAGAAGAAGAAGGATTTATATAGCGTCTTTCACTGAAGAAGAGCTTTATTTATATAACGCCTTTCATAGACATAGACACAAAGCTCTTTACAAGAAGCTCAGGTGGGATCTGTGAAGTGGGCTTTTCACAGAGTGAAGAACAGAAAAAGATTGGGGAATGTGTTAACAGCTGTGGAAAGGAAAAAGGTAGTTAAGACACCTTTTACTCTTAACAGCATGATCAGCGAAGAGTTTGAGGTGTATCTACAAAACAACCAATGGAAAATTGGACACTGAATAACAACTCCCTGAGCAGCAGCAAGAACGTACAGTTTGGAAGTGGATCTTCAGTCACATGCAAAGACACTCAAATTAATGAACTGTTCCTCAAAGAAGATGCTCAGCATCAAAGGCAGGCTCAGGTGTCTGATGTAATACAATGGAAAACCTTTGATCCTGGTGGACCCGTATCCTGGATGCTTGTGGGAATCAGCAGAGTGCTGACCATCATCAGTACTGTAGACTCATGCACTACTGGTGTCCAATGTGAGACACAAATAACCCCATCAACACCTCAGCAAACAAAAACTTATATCCAAGTCTGGACATTCAGTTTATTTTCAAGGTCAAGCTAAGGCCCACAGAGATAAAGTGGTATGCTATTTTTGCCACTACAACGATGCTATCTACAGATATTTTACTATGCTAATCTTAACAACAGCGTGTCACAAACTAATTAACTGAAGCCGAATCAACATTGAAATAATCTTGAACATGTTCCGTCACATTTACCTCATTCTAAACTAGTAGCGGACGCTATAGAAAAGAAAAAGAATAGGTTTGGTCTGACAGAGCCAAAAGATGTCAAAAGCCAAGAATATGAGCATGTTTTAATGAGTTTGGCCTACCCGCGGTTTTGTCTCAAGTTTATTGTTGGTTGAGGACATTTGTGTCAATAATTTCAGAGATTTTGATGATTATAGTGCAGCACCTCGAACTTGCTGATTAGTTGCCCCTTCATGAGTCGCAGCGGCTCATGTTGCTAAGAAAAACAAAAAAAGTCACTCCGACTGTGGAGATGTACTTACGTAGAGACATGAGGTAGTTGTACACATCTGAGCATTCCACATTTGGCATTAGACACAAAAACGATCTAAATTGAGCAAACATGAATATTTGTACTCGAAACCCATATAGTATCTGTGCTACTTTCACCTAGTCTAATATAGCGCTGTCTGTTGCCATGACAGACACCCGGGTCATGACTCATGATGCGTCTCCGACTTCATCAATGACGTAGCCCTCAAAGATGAAGGAACAGGAGAAAGGAGAAGGAGGAAGCAGTTATATTTGCCACTTTTTAGATGCAGCCCAGAGTTCAAACCAAGCTCATACCTTTAAAAAATATAATCATCAGATTTTAATACTGATCTTAATCACTAAAGGTCAGGAGCATACTCTGCAATTAACTTCAGAAAGAAATTCGACCACTTTATTGTTTTGTCAGTTACTGATGTGAACATGTGAACTCTGAAACAGAAGCAGGCAGCTGAAGTGTAGGACGTTTCGATCCTACACTTAAACTACAGAGTACAGATGAAGACTGAAGAATCTTTGCCTACATTGGACAACTCCTGTACAACTGAGAACCTACAGTCTGAAACAGAAGGCTCTAGGTTCAAATCCAAGCTGTGACCTCTTCAGTGATTTAAACAAAAAAAGTAGTTGTTGTAAGTGTGATTATATCCTTCAATGCACTCAGTGGGGAGGGATCCACCCCCGTGGACAGATGGAAAATAGACAGTCCCTAGCCCGTCTAGAGTCCCTAGCTATATGTCCAATCATAGCTGCAGAGGCACCCACTGTCCAGTCCCACAGCCCATATGCAATGGCTTCAGCCATTGGAGAATCTCATCAAAAATTAAGGGTGTACACCGCACCATTGCTCAACACCTGAAGTGACTACAAATTCATGAACAGAAAGATTGGCTTAATATCTTACCTTCCTGGAGATACATGACGGCCTGTGCGTAGTTTTGCAGAGCGTGATGTATCCTCCCCAGACTGCCATAGGCAATTGTTTTGGCGGTCAGATCATTGGTTTGTGCAGCTACACTTAGGTGCTGCTCCTGGAAGACGACTGCCCTCTCATAGTTACCCAAGGCTTCGTAGGTAACTCCCAGGTTTCCATAAGCTCGGCCCTGGCTTCTTATGCATCCATTCTTTTCAGCGATGCCCAGAGCTCTTTGGTGCCACTGCAGAAGGAGAGCGTCATTTTGGATAGAAATCCTAATCCACTTTTGTGAAACTGAGCAAACCTGTAGTGCTGTCTCATTATCCGCCATCATCTGATAGACACGGCCTAGAGCGTCACTGGCTTCTGCTTCAAGGGATTTATCCTAAAACAGTAAAAAAAAAAAAGATATAATAATAATGTATGCTCACTATATAGCATAAAATAAATCAAATGAAAATGCATGCCTACCCCTGCATTTCGTGCTATGGCAAGCTGATGTTCTAGACAGGAAAGGGCCTGTTCATAATTGCCCAATTGGCTGTGCAAAGTGCCCAGCTCTCCATAGGCTTGAGCCTTATCTCCTCCCTCTCCACCAAGCTCATGTGCCACCACCAACCGCTTCTCAAAACACACCAGGGCCTGCTGCAAACTGCCCATAGACCTAAGACAGAACTCATTAAAAATATTGTCTCAAAATGTACATGAGGGAAAACTAAATTGAATGTGGCTTCAAAATAATTTCAATAGAAAATGAGCCAACCATAGATTATTTTCAGGAAAATGCTTAAAAACTAGTTTACAAGTACTGAAAAATGTATCACAACAGAATCCTTATTAATCACCATTTGAATTGTCACAATTTGAAAATTTCTTATGGGCCAAAAAGTCCAAAAAGGAATAAAGACCACAACTAAAATATACAATTTGATTTCATTGTTTGTAAACAAAAAACAAGTATAGGGTCTCTCTTACGTTTAAATAATAAATAATAAATTTTAAATACTATATATAGGAAGATCCAAGGCTGTCATGCTAGCAATTATCATCAGGTCATGCTGACCTTTGTCTAATTCTGTGAAATTCAGATGCTCAAATAAAAAAGATGAAATGAATGAAATGAAATGAATTAATCTGCACTAAAAACATACTGAACATTGTTAGTAATACATCAAAATGAAAATGGATGGTTATTTATTTTTAAACTATGTACAGTATCTACTACATCGTCCCTGTGTCCTTACCTGTGAGTATTGCCGAGTCCTTTATAGGCCTTCTCCTGGTCTTTGACATGGTTGAGGCTTTGAGCCACTGTCAGGTACTTCTCATAGTACTGAGTTGCCTCCTCATAATCTCCTAAAGCATTATAGCAGTCTGCCAGGTTCCCATAGGCTCTGCCTCTATCCCGCATACTCTCTGACCCTCTCAGTTGTTGAAGCATGGCTAGCTGCTGCTCAAAGTAGCCGATAGCCTCCTCAAACACTCCCATATTCATTTTGGTTATGCCCATGTTGCCATGAACCTGGGCTTCTAATCGTGCATCCCTGAGATCTTGGGCCAAGCCCAACTGAGTTTCATAACATTGAAAAGTTGTGGTATAATCTCCCAGGGCCATATGAACTGCTGCCAGGTGTCCAAGAGCATGGCACTCCCCCTGCTTGTCATTCAGGTCCTTGCGTACTGTCAGTTCTTGACTGTGAAATGACAAGGCAGCATCCAACTGGCGGAGAAGCCTGAAAAAGATGAAACTCTGAGAAACATTTTTATGAATGTAATATCTAGCAGGCTTGTATCTTTTTGTGAAACCTGTGAACTGAGCCCAGAGAGGAGTACGCATCAGCCTCCATTTTCTTTTCCTTGACCTTCTGTGCCAGGCTTAACTGCTGTTGGTAAAACCTGACTGCTCCAACAAGATCCCTGCGATTTACACACACATCACCGAGGTTTCCAAAGGCCCTAAACATTGCCTATAGAGAAAAAGACAAGTCATTTACACCCACATGTACTATTTAAATGGTACTAAAATCTGTGAACACAATAGGACTCACCTGTGAGTTTTCCAAGGCTTGTGCTAAAGACAGTAAGTATCGCTGACACTCCTCGGCTTTATTGTACTCTCCCAGTGCTTTGTGCGCAAGTCCAAGGTTACAATAAGCTTTTGCCTGGGATAATTTGTCATGAAGGTCCTTTGCCAAGGCAAGATCTTGCTCATAATACCTGCAAGATAAATAGAAAGCCTCATAGATCTGTATTTTTGTATGCTGAGTTATAATGCAACATGAGTAAGAAAACAAAGCTTGCATTTTTTTGCCCAAGGAATAAATGTTTCTGACCTGACAGCATCTCTGTATTGACCAAGGCAATAATGAGCATAACCGAGGTTGTGGCAAATCTTTCCTTCTCCTTCCAGATCCTGTAAACTAGGAGCCAAAGCAAGATACTGCTGGTAATATGGCAGAGCCTGGGCATATTCTCCTTTCCAGCTGTGAAAGTTACCCAGATTTACTGCCAAAACAAACAATAGAAGTTAATTCTTGAATGTGGAAGTAGGAATCTGATCAGAAATTGATCATACCTAGTGCTCGTGCTTCACTCTGTGTGTCCCTGAGCTCTCGTGCAATAGTTAAATGGTGAAGGTAGTGCTGAAGAGCTCTATCATGAGCTCCTAATGCCTGGTAGGCTACAGCCAAGTTACCATGAGTAGAGGCCTGTGATGGACGGTCATTAACCTAAAACACAAGAGAAAATTGTGGCTCTGTATATTTAAGTGATGCTTAAAACGTGGGGACAGTGAGGTCACCTCTAGTGATATCTGCAACTCTTGTCGGTGGAAGCGCACGGCCTGATCATGCAGGCCCAGAGCATGATACGCATTAGCCATGTTTCCATAGGCCCGTCCTTGTGCAGCATAGTCCTCCAGCTCCTGGGCCACAGACAGGTGGGTTTTGTGAAGCTTCATAGCTGCATCATACTCCCCTTTCATCTGGTGTATAATTCCTAGATAAAATCAATATTTCATCAAAACTTGTTTATATTTGAACACCATTATTATAATTGAAACGCACTAACAACACTAGGAAGCAGCTTTACAAGGTGCGGAGGGAGCTGCTGATGAGGCAAGTGAGCAACCTTCATTGAGTTCTCACTATAAGAAGATTGCGGAGTTCTCCTCTGTATACTGGGAACTTAAACACGGCATTGCTCTGACACAGGTGTGGGCTTTTGTTTTTGGATAGCAGTCAGAGAAACGCTGTCTGGGTGTTAGGCAGTAAAGAAACTGGCAGTGGAACATTTAAAGTTGTTTAAGAAGAGCACTGAGGATTAGATGTCTGTCATATCTAGGGCTGGGTATCGTTGATTTTTTTTTCGATGCTAGTACTTTAACAATACTTGGTTTACGATACCGATACTATCGACACTATACTAAATTATTTGTCATCTACACAAAAAAGTAAATATATAGATAAGTTTAAATGACCCAAATTCATCTTATTTATCAGCTAAATTTGAGCTGTTTTGACGAGTTAAGTTTTAGTGGCTAAGTTTTTGCCTTGCTTCAAAAGATTTCTACTTATTTCCTTTTGTACTGGGTAAGAAAATTGGTCTTGTCCTTTTAGCAGTTTTATTTTCCTAATTCAAGCGAGATTACCTTAGAATCAATGAGTCATGAAATAAGCCAAATAATTTAGATGATTGTGCTTCTTAGCAAGACAAGTGACCTAATCTTTTAGCAAGGCTGGGTGCAGACTATACATTTATTAAAATCTCCCTGGTCCAAAAAAAAACATTCCCAAATTGAGATTGATGCTTAAAGCTGTTATCGCTCTAAAGGAGAAAGGAAATGGGAGAGATCGAGAAGCAGTCATCAGTGAATGCTCACCATCTATAAGTAATGACCCAAGTCACTGATCTGTGCCTCCGACAAAAGCTTGAGTGTCACTCAGGACAGTGGCAATAAGTTCAGCATGAGCCTGTTAGTCACACATCAAAGCAGGTATGTTTCCCACTACTCCTTTGATGATGGCAGCAATCAACTTTGAGATATAAATATTTAAACTAAGAAGGGTTGCAAACCAAACATGAGAACTGCACTTGATATGAATATAATGCAGTAAACACAGTGGAAAACTAATTGTCCACTCAGCGTTGGGGTCAGATTCACACAAGCTTGGATATCACTGTGGTCGCAAGAAACCAGAACAAGAAAATGAGTGGCTAGAAAAGAGCCAAAGCTGCTTTAGTGAAGAATAGATCTAAGAATATGTCATAAGCTCCAGATTGAATATAAATGATCAAAGACAGCACAGTTTTACGCTTCTCTTTATGAAATATTTGGAGCAATATAGATTAGGATGTTTTGTTTACTGAAGAACTGCAATCTCTGAAACCTTGTCCATTTATGATGCCAGTACACAGGCTTTATGCTTATTTGAAAATTGACAGAAGAACATCAAACTAGGGATGTTCCGATACCGATACTGGTATTGGATTTCATGCCGATACCACAGGTTTTTCAGGTATCGGTATCGGCGAGTACCTGAACCAAAACCTATCCGATACTACAATGTGTTTTTCTGGGCTCTGCGGACACGGAACCCTCTAAAGATCACAGCAGATACATTTGTGTTTCCTTCATTTAATCTTTAGAGTGGAAACAGAACAGTGACAGAATACATTTTATATGCAGAATGAGCCATATGCAATGGGCTTTGGCGTCTTTTTACAGACTTTTGCTAGTGTTTTTATTTACATTGTGGTATCTGAGAAGTACTTGGTATCGGCGACTACTCGGAGTCCAGATATCGGTATCGGATCGGATGAGAAAAAAAAGGTATCGGAACAACACTACATCAAACACCAGACAAAATCACCACTTTTGCAATATGACTTTACCAAGATTGGATGATGCTCTGCCCTGCGCCGATCTGTCTCCCAGTTCCTCTGCAATTTCAAGTTGCTGCTGGTGGTGTCGGAGAGCCCTTTCCAAATCCTAAAGAGTAGGTGAGTTTAAGATTATCCAAAACTTGCAGATTCTAAACTAGACTTTTGTTACTATACCAACTTGCATGCAGCGGGCAGCATGTCCCAGTCCAGCGTAAGCCCTCATCTCCACTGATTTGTCACCCAGTTCTTGTGCCAGGTCTAAAACTCGTGTATGGTATGATATGGCCTTGTCAAAGTCTCGTTGAGAGTGGTATGCACTGCCCAGGTTGCTATATGCACGTGCTTCTTCAAATGTGTTTTCTAAAGTCTGAAATCAGAATATTACATACAATGCATGTTAATGATTTTAAGACATACTAATAGCATGCATCAAATTCAAAGGATTATTCAAAGTTAGACCATTTACTATAACAAACAATTATAAATAAATTGTATAGGTATGGATTTTTGGTGAATCTACAGTAGTTTAAGAGCTGGAGTTGTCTGCTCCCACATCCTGGAGAAGTTTTTCTTGTCAGTAAATTATTCATAATATCTACTTTCAGGAGAAATAATAGGCTACAGCACATTATATATATTTACTTAGCTTAGTTAGCTTATTTATATAAGTGGCACAGATGGTAGAGCGGGTTGTCTCATGATGGTTGGGGGTTTAAATCCCAGCTCTTGTCCTTGGGCAAGACACTTCACCCACCACTTGTGTGAATGTAGTGTGTGAGTGAATGGGCGGCACAGTAGCATGGCGGTTAGCGTTCGTGCTTCACACCTAGAAGGTCCCGGGTTTAAATCAAGGGCGGGGCCTTTCTGTGTGGAGTTTGCATGTTCTCCCTGTGTCTGCCTAGGTTTCCTCCGAGTGCTCCGGTTCCCCTACCACTAAAAACATGTACAATAGATCAGGATGAATGAGAGTGAGTTTGTGAGTGCGAGTGTGGGACAACGGATTGGAAAGAAGCCCAAGGCTACAACCCGGAGTGGCGTGTTTACATGCATTCTCATGTGCATGCACTGGCCCAACCAAATCAACAAACCACAGTGAATGGTCATGGTCAGAGGGGCCAACAGCCTCGCTTCTGTCAGTCTGCCCCAGGGTAGCTGTAGCTACAATAGTAGCTTACCACCACAAAGTATGGAGTGAATGAATAATGACTACAGGACTCACAACTATGAGAAACTTGAGACACAGGCAAGTGTAAGCCATTATTATTACATTGAGTTGGTCTGAAATATTATGTACAGTATTTCTCAACCAACTCAATCCTCAGATGAGATTGTACCTTTGCAATGTCGAGGTGTTGATCGTGGCACTGAACAGCATTAGTGAAGTCTCCCAGAGCTGTGTAGACTGCACCCATGTTTCCCAGTTGACGAGCCTCCGAGATTTGGCACTGCATTTGTTGTGCTAACAGGACACACTGCTTATGGCTGGCTAGTGCATTGGGGTAGTCGCCGATAGCTGTGTACACGTGACCAAGACTGCTCAGGGCATCAGATGCTGCCTGCAAAGAACGAAAACGCATTGGAAATACATGCAAAAATGTTTTTGTAAATATTTGACCTCTTTGTCTACTAATATCATAAATATAAATGATGCTGGTGTAACCAATTCTCTGTGTCTCTTGTCTCAGGTGCAGTTTTCTGATGAATTATAATTTTGTTCATTTACATAACAAGATATGGTGGGGGAAAAAATATTTAGTCAGCCACAATTGTGCAAGTTATCCTACTTTAAAAGATTAGAGAGGCTTGTCATTTTCATCATAGGTAGACCTCAACTATGAGAGACAAAATGAGAAAAAAAAAATCCAGAAAATCACATTGTCTGATTTTTTAAGAATTAATTTGCAAATATGGTGGAAAATCAGTATTTGGTCATCTACAAACAAGCAAGATTTCTGGCTCTCACAGAGCTGTAACTTCTTCTTTAAGAGGCTCCTCTGTCCTCCACTTGTTACCTGTATTAATGGCACCTGTTTGAACTCGTTATCAGTATAAAAAACACTGGTCCACAACCTCAAACAGTCACACTCCAAACTCCACTATGGCCAAGACCAAAGAGCTGTCAAAGGACACCAGAAACAAAACTGAAGACCTGCACCAGGCTGGGAAGACTGAATCTGCAACAGGTAAGCAGCTTGGTGTGAAGAAATCAACTGTGGGAGCAATTATTAGAAAATGGAAGACATACAAGACCACTAATAATCTTCCTCGATTTGGGGCTCCACGCAAGATCTCACCCCCCGTGGGGTCAAAATGATCACAAGAACAGTGAGCAAAAATCCCAGAACGACACGGGGGGACCTAGTGAAAGACCTGCAGAGAGCTGGGACCAAAGTACCAAAGGCTACATCAGTAACACACTACGCCGTCAGGGACTCAAATCCTACAGTGCCAGACATGTCCCCCTGCTTAAGCCAGTACATGTCCAGGCCCGTCTGAAGTTTGCTAGAGAGCATTTGGATGATCCAGAAGAGGATTGGGAAAATGTCATATGGTCAGATGAAACCAAAATAGAAACTCAA
>OMNZ01070163.1:9269-27322 GCA_900303255.1 Lesueurigobius sanzi | reverse complement strand
ATAATCTGAAACCAAGAACAGACATTTCATCTGGAAAGACAAAATAATAACAATAGAATATAGAACAGGCTGAATAGGTGTACCGTATGCTAACGTAACACATTGATGGTTATTCAGCTACACAAAGTGTAAACAACGAAACTGAATAGGGGTCTGGTATCAGAGGTTACATTAACTGAAAATTCTCTGTCAATGACAGAATATTTTGAGTTCTGACAGAAAATTTTGAAGGCTGTCCTTCATTTTGAAGGATTGAAAATCAAGCCATCGTCATACTTTGATAGTTTTACACAAGTTTTAGCACAATGTAGTTTCCAATTTTCATTTCCATAATTCTGCTCACAAATTATATTTAGATTTGCATCCATTTCTCCTGTAACCTGTGTTTTCTTACATGCATAATACTAGGTATATAATGAGAGATTAATTAATTAAGGATAAAAATGGCTCATGACAGATTTTTTCCAACCCTGTCTTTCAAAATGACTGAGAAAAATTAACCCTAGCAAAACCACTGTCTGGTATATTAAGTCACAGGACCAGCCAAACTATGAGAAAAGATGTGACTTATAGTCTGGAAAATACGGTATTTATTTTGTTGGCCCCGTCGGCTTTATTGGACATGAGTTCAGCCTGAAAGGTGGCTGGAGGAACAGGGATAAACTTTCAGCTGATTGTTAGAGCCGAGCGGTGAAAGCACAACATAGGGCTGGCCTATCTGCCACTGCGTGCAGTCTTAATGCCTAGGCAGCACTCACTTATGTTTTTTTAGTTTTTTATATATAGTGTGGATGAATAAAAAACAAAGACAATTTGCGGAGAACAGTATCTCCTTTCTGTATTGAAAATATGGTTCATCAAGTTGGAATAAAAGGTACTAAACTGTCACAATATTGTCACATATCAACATTGTTACTTAGGGATCTGCCACAGAATTACATGTAAGGATGTTAAATTCATTGTTTGCACACTGCAGGGACAGGTATCGACCATTGCACTAGTCATCAGACCATCCAATTCCAGCTAGGCGCCAGAGGCAGCTGTAGGGTTGCGTGATGGTTGGAATGGGATGAGCATGAGCCCCGGGGAGACAGCGCGGACTGACAGGGATGTTGCTGAGCTGAACGAGGAGGCTGATTGTGATCCATGAGTTTGTGAGGCCAGCAGCACCTGGGCCTGGAGGAGCAGCTGGGGCAGAGGGCCACGGTGACACGCAGCTCCAAATGAATGGAATGAGACGGTCTGCTAACGGGAAGCCTGAAGCATGTCTGTCCATTTGTTTTCAGCGCATATTTAAAATAAAAAAACAACATCATAATAATATTGATAATCATCTTCTGTTTTAGCTTTACCATTAAAGGTTGATGACGACATCCATCTGCCTCAATCATGCAGAAATGTGCATATTGATTTGGTGTAGGCGTGATGACTAATGCTCCTTCAGATGGACACTTCTACGTTCATTTGTCTTGACAAAGGCACAGAGTTCACTGGCTTGTGACTCTAAGCTGTGTGTGGCAGGCTATGGCCAAGATAAAACAAAAATAGAATTTTTTCAGACAGAATGAGAATGACTTTATTTATATATATTATTTTCATTGCAGACTTTGCAATAGAGAAAGAAGAAACTTGATTAGCATTAAAATATAACTTAAAAATTGCATTACTGTATTTTCCGGACTATAAGTCGCCTTCTTTCTCACAGTTTGGCTGGTCCTGCGACTTACTGGTGCGACTTATATATTAATTGATATATTACAATAACATACCAGACTCCTGTTCAGTTCGTTGTTTACTCTTCGTATAGCTGAATAATGTGTTAAGTTAGCGTACACCTATTCAGCCTGTTGTTCTCTATTCTATTGTTATTATTATAACTTGCCTTTCGAGATGAAATGTCTGTTCTTGGTCTCGGATTTTGTAAAATGAATTTCCCCCCAAAAATGCGACTTTTATGTTTTTTCTTCTTCATTATGAATTTTTTGTCCGGTGCGACTTATACTCTGGGGCGCGGAGAATTACATGATTAAAAATATAAAAGTACAGAATTAATATGCAGCTATAGCAAGTCTGTCTCTCCCTAAGATGATCACTTTAGAAGTAAACAAAGAAAAAATGATTTCTACCAAATAGTTAAACACAACTTTCCACTCTCTTTTAAGCTACCTTTAATTATGCAAGAAAGTTAGGAACATCCAGCACAACAACTAATTACAAAATGCAGATAAGGGATTGTAATTAATGATGCTGTCTGACTCTAATAAGTGACACAAGCTTATTCAATACAATATTGTGAGTAGTAAAATCCATTAAGATTAATAAAGATCATGTCAAGTAGCAGCTGACACTGGACCTCATTTGTCATCAAGAGATTTCATCGAGAGCACTAAGTACAAGCTGGCCATATATAACCGTTTTAGCCCGTTTTATGCCCACGTATGATGGTAATGTGGAAGTCTGGTAAGTCTGTTTGCATAAGACCTAATTTGTGTGAGGTGGTCCTTGCGTTTGGCGAGTGTAGAGGCCAGATTTAGGGAGAAGGTGAACTAAGGGGTGTTCACAAATTGCTAAAGGCACTGCTCTGGAACACTGCGGCAAATGAATCTCCTGGGTAATGGAGACAGAACTATTGCAAAATTAGGAGAGACATTAACTGGGGTATCAATAAATAAACCTCTAATTAGGAAAAAAGAAGCGGAGCGGAGCAAGAGCAGCAGCACAGGGGGAGAATATCAATTGCACATAGCTCACATCTGTATGCAGCAGGCACGGCTCTCCAAGGGGCCGGGCCTCTCTGGGGCTTCACCAATGGCATCGGCTCACCCATCCATCCCTGACCCGCCCTGGCCAAGAGTGTGCCCACTCTTTGACTGTGCAGTGAACCCTGAGTGCCCATCCCCCAGTGCAACCCCTCTCTCCTCTCACTCCTTCTCTCCTTCCCTTTCTTAACCAGCTTATCTGAGTGCCCTGAGTGTGCCGCTGTGCTCTGTGACTTCGCCATGATTGATTGTGGTGGGGGTCCTCCACTCCCTTGGTGAGAGAGAAAATGGAGGAGGGAAAACAGTAGACAGCAAGAGAATGGGCAAAGTGTGAGCCTAGAGAGAGGATGAGAGGCAGTGATGGTGAAATGGAGCCCAGGCAGCATCATTTCTGCTTACATGCATGTGTCTCCATCTATTGGCACGCATATGCACCAGAGTATGAGTGCTCAGTGGAACAGCTGCAGAGGCATGATTCTCTGAGCTCACATTTAGGCACATGCAATGTGTCAAGATTAGGGGGCTGTCCGGCCGGTAGGGGGACCGGGAGGTAAGACCTAGGTGCAGGAAGAGGGTGCTGGGTGGGGTGCATGCAGCGCTGACCGCTCCCTGTCTTTCTATCCCTCTGTTCCCTGGAGGGTAATAAAGACTGATGACACTGATGCTGTGCCATCCGGCTCCACAGTCTCCACTGCACAACCATTTGCGCCATCATTTATCCCGCTCCCCCTCTCCCCGCTCTAATTCTGCTTTAATAACCGCCGGCTCTATTCATCAGCGTATTGACGGGCATGACAGGCAGTGCGGCACATACTAACTCTCTGCCCTTTACTCGCACACAGCCGGGGTCAGCGCGAGGTCACACAGTCAATAATCACAACACACCACACTGTCACCTTGGAGCGACTGCGCTCCCTGCATATCTATCCCCATGGCTGCTGCAGATCCTCGTATCACTGTTAAGTCTTGACGCTGCAGGCAAAGTTAGAGCAGCACCACAGAGGAAGTGTCAGCTGTGTCCCTCTGGTCATCCAAATATATGTGGACCATTAAGTGAATGGAGATGTCTACGTCAATCTCAAGCAATGTCAAGTCTGTCAAAGCCAAAATCAGGTTGACACTTTGTTCTTGCCACTTGTTTTGAAGGGTGTGTGTGCGACAGTCATTTGTTACAGGTGCACTCACTCCCTCTCTCTCCCTCTCTCCTTGGGCATTCACCTCTTCATATGCAAAGCATGTCCTGCTGTCCTCCGACTCCAGCACAGTTTGCTGCCATCACACATTTTTTCTTCATTGCAGCTTGACAGTGACATTTATGTTCATTTGCTCAGTGCAATTGTGAGGCATCTGGAGAGGCTGTTTGCCTCCTCTCACCTCTTTCATTTTGTATTTTTTTTTTGGACAAAAATATTAATGCAGATTAGTTTGCCACACTGACTAAACTTGTGATGAACTGTAGGATTCTGGAAACACATGGAGGAAAAACACCTCTGCGATTAAACATGCTTAAAGAGACACAAACTAATGCTTAGATGGATTACATCAGCCAAGACAAAAGTCAAAACTTCCACAGCATCGGGAATCTCACTATGATGCTACTCTGAGAGGTCTTACAATACTGAAGTGCTTTTAGTTCTTGTCTTTGACATAATCCCTATTATTAGTACTATTATTGTTTATTATTGTTCATTTTGGTTTGGTTTGGTTTGGTTAATGAGCACACATGCATGTAAACACACCACTCCGGATTGGGCTCATTTCCATCCGTTGTCCCACACTCACACACACACTCTCATTCATCCTGGCTTATTGCACATGTTTTTCCTAGGTTTAGTAGTACTAATTAAACCAGTAGCAGTAATTCCTACTACTACAATACTATTGATCTGAGTCACCTAAAAAATACAACAATAAACACAAAGACATGCAAGTAATCCAGGTACTTAGGCAATAAGCCAATCTTCTTTGGTCCCATTTACTTGAACAAAGTGAAGTAAAGTTTTGGTTATTCTGAGCAAATCAACATCTGAGATGTCATCAATAAAATACATTTTTGATCGATGCATGAAGGAAATGTTGAGCTCTAAATTATTTCATTTTTGCTTTTTAGTGCACTGCCTTCTCAGGTTTATAGCCGAATGGATTTAGCTTGATCAATTTGAGAAAGCAAACAAAACAAACAACACAATCTGAAGAATAGCTTTTTAATCATATAAAAGGCTTTAAACAACTGTAATGAATAAAACAACCTTACATTACAGTTGTTATAAAATCTGATTTGACATTATCATACGTTAGTGTCTGGTGATAAATACTGTGATGTTTTTGTTTTTTTTCATTGTTTTGTGTTTTATTTCTACACCCGCTACCTTTAAGTACTGCTAGAATGCACCACGGGGAAACTTGGGTGACACTGATTGTGCCATTAAAAACAGCAGCAATTAATACACACTGCACCACACCTTCAGTCCACTACACACATGAACACATACCCCTACTACCCCCTCCAGGACTGGTCTCGCCTATTCCCTTATCCCCTACCCCCTACCCCCTACCCCGGCCAAGCAGCAGCCTCAGCCAGGGGTGCGTGGGTGCTGCTGCGGGTTCTAATCTGCAGTGCAGGTCCCATCGGCAAGGATCATTGAGCTAATTAATAACATGGCACAGAGAGGGATGGCAGTCATTAAGGAGCCACTGCTGTGTGCGCTAAGATGCTGTGGGCTTCTGCATGGGGCTAGTATACAGTATATGTATGTGTGCAGTGGGCAGACAGCGAGAGGCGGGTGGGTGGCTGGGCGGGGGAACGCACTCTGGCATGCAACCTATTGGGTCATAATTCATAGGGGCCAAACAAGCACCTACTCTCTTCATTTTACCATGCACACGTGCAACTATACATAGATGCTTTATTGCAGCTTTTACAACTATTAAAAGTTAAAAGAGTTTCAACTGAGCATTTGCGAGGGTCATTGAGAGTGCATCTGCATAGGCTTTGTATCAATGATGAGAAGTCCCCGCTTTATTCTTTCCACATTGCTACTCGGGGACAACTGAAGTAACATGGGACTCCACTGGGCTCAGTATAAAACATTCTACAGCACCAGCACCGCCGATCAGTCCCCGTCTGGAGACATATGTTAGGAGGCACAGTATACATGGCCAATATTTACAATAAGCTAGGGGGCCAGAAGGCTAAAAGCACTTAGTTGTGTAAGGCAGCCCAATAGCTCAGCCTGGGCTAATGAAAGGAAACAACAGGAGCAATTAGCAGTGTAAACAAACAGCTCGCAGAGGCCCCAGTCTCCAGCCTCCCCCTGACAGCATGGGGACTGGCAGCCTGGAGAACGAGGTAATTGGGGGAGCTGGGAGCTGAAACAAAATCAATGGCGATGCATTCACATACACAGCGTGATTACTCAAAAACCTTACTTGCAACTCGAGGGATTTGCACATAACAAGTCAAACCACAGATTTCATTGTGGGGAGCTTACTTTACTTCCAACTTATATGTACAGTCAAAGATTCAACTTAAGTAACTTCAGAAGGAGATTGACTTCATCAACAATAAAACACAAGCACTTGCACTGACAGCTGACACGAGTACAAGCATCACACTGGCCATACAGGGCCTAACGACCTGCTCTTCTGTCTAATTGATCTCATCGTGGTGCCATTTATGTGTCTGCCAGTTCACTAATGTCTCTGCTTCACTCACTTATTAGGAAGCATCAGCATCTCCAGTGCGACCATGTGGCTGCAGCGGCAGACAGGCCAGGAGAAGTTGGTCCATGTCTGGTGCCTCTCTGAGTGGAGCCATAGGCCATGGGTGCAGCACTAATGCAGCAGGCTGATGGGACTTCCTCTCTGCGGGGCACTGCAGAGGGTGGGGTGGCCAGTGCGGACGCAGTCAGCCAGATTGCAAAGTTTACATAAGTCTTGTTTGTGTCTTGGGACACACCATTCCCAAACTAATACTTTAAGATAACATCATGGTTGAGTGACAGGAAATGCAAAATCCACATTTGCATTGCAATTTGTTTAGAAACATGTATAGCATTTAAACAAATGCAAGATGAAGGAAGTCTAGTTCAAAACAAAGTAAACTAAATGAAACCACCTGACAATGTCACGGTCATAAATTATGATTCTATACAGTGATGATCTGAATTTAGATTTAAACCATTATGATTGAACAATCGTGAAAAGAATATCATATTCATTACCCACTTGAGCCACATTTGATGATTTACTAGTTCAATGAATGTATATAGCTTCCATTAGCTCTCATAATTACTCTAAATTCTGCAATGCCATTAGGTTGGCTCAGTGCAGATTATGGACCATTATCACCAAAATGGAGGTAGGGAGATCTTATCTATCCAATGTTAAGTAGGCATGTAGAGCAGTAGTGGGGATGGTTATGGCATGGTTTCACTGTTAAAACATAAGAAATAGCCTTACTTATTAGCTTGATCCTAACAAGACTTCTTACACAGAAGAACCAAAGACCCGGTTGAGGTACTGTACACTGCCCTCTAAAATCACTTGCATTATGGCCCTGGCACTCATTAGCAAAGCTGCCACTCAACAGTGTGATGGATACACCTCTTGGGACATTTCCAAATGTCTAGTAGTGATGTTTGTCTTGCTTTGCTCGCTTGATCCAACTTTGAGCACAGAATTTAAATGAGTTGCGAATGCATGCAAAAATAAGTATGGGATTAAAATACGTATCACTGTGAAAAACAATGCTCCACTGGCATTAGTAAAAGACACTCTGGGGGCTACTAACAGCCAGTAAAGAATGAAAAAGCCTGTAACCAATCTTTATTTTTCTTTCAAACTGTAAGTGACACTCTCTCCTGAGATGCTTTGCAAATAAGTCATGTTGCTCATTTATGCACATTTCCCTCCAAGTTCCTTGATTAAAAACATGTAAATGATTAGTAAGATCCCATCCTCCCCGAGCATTATCTCCCAAACTACAGTTTGATATTTTACATTTTAGAGATTTAACAACCCGCACAACCATTCTTCCTTTAACCCAATAGCAAATTAATCTTCTGTCTGTAGTGTGTCACTATGGAATAGACTGCACACGTTTCAGCCATGCATTCGTCATGGACCCCCGGCCATGTCGATAGTGGCCAGCCTGTGCAGCTCTTATAATGAATCTGAGGAGCTGCACACCTATAGCAAAGTCATTTACTTTATCAGGCTGATAACAGAGGTGATAAGATAGTGGCCACGCTCTGTAAGAGTAGCAGCCTCTCTCTGTATTCATCTCACCAAGATCTATGGCAAAACCCCATTCCTCTCCACACAAGCTTTATCAGTTAAATTTGACTGTTAATATCTCATGACTGTGCACTTATGAAAACATTTCCATATTATTATCAACTTGAATATCTGAGGTTCAAACGCTCCAGTTTTATATGGCTCTCCTGCGAGTGCCGCCGGAGCTGCTTTAGGAACTGCTGGAGGAATACAGGTGCAAATATGATTTGGGCCTATTGCTCTTATGAAATTGACCCACTGTAATTGACACAGACACACTGGTAATTCGATTAGCTCTTCCTGCTGCTTCAGGCCATTTGGCCATAGCACCCTCTTCAGTGTGTTTTATGTAAATAGCTCCACCTATTGGTGAAGTTTGGGACACCAATGGATTCAAAACTTCAGTTCAATCAGAATTAGAAGACTAAATATAAACTTGTGCCACATAAAATATAAACTTGTGCCACATAAAATATAAACAATTATAAATAATAAACTATAAGGGCATGCAGAAAAATAAAACAAGATAAAAAACATAAAAAGAAAATATTTATAAAAATTACAAATTTATGAAATTCTTACATATAATTACTATATATTTACAACAATTCAAAATGGGGAAAACTGAAAGATTGATATAGTCATCTGCACATCATTTTGAGAGGATCTTTTATCTCTGACGCAGCACAAAGTCTCTTAATATTACTATGAAAAACACTTTGGGATTACACAACCATTAAAACACAGTTCTATTACTTTAAAATAAAACAATCATTTCCCGTTTACATTTAAGACTGGATATTAGTGAGGAATGAACCTGCGTTTTGTTTGAACCTATTTTGTAAAGAGCTACACAGTAATGGTTAGTTTGGCTCATATTCTTTTGGAGTGAAATGTGTTGACCATACACTTCAATGGACTGAAAGGGCTCTACAATGCCATTACATCATACCTTTCACTACTCGTACTTGAATACTCGTACGGCACATGGAACACTGCAGGTATTTCAAATAAGGCTGTCCTGCTAGTCTGATTGTAAGATTATTGTAAGCACGAAAAACCCTAAATTTCAAAGCACTTTTCATTTGCAGAATAACTCTCAAGCATCTGATAAGAACCACTTGAGGCACTTGAGATAAAGTCGCCGGCTCAAGTGCACTGACAGTGTCACCGAACATGCAGGCCACAGGAATGCGTGGCGAGAAACAGGCGAGTACGCTCTCACACACACAGGCAGGCACCGAAGAAGACTTGCTCTCGCGGTGCCGATCAGGAATGTGCTCAAAAGCGAAAACGGTGTGTCACGAGAAGCGAAAATTGCTGTACGTCGATTCATCAAGATACATCATTAAAACTGTCAAACATCAAAGTCCCAGTGATCACAGCTCATTCTTTAGACAGACATCGATGGGCTCATTTATCATATTTGTTTGAGCAAAGTGTGACAGAGTGAAGGAAGAGGTGGAATAGTGTGCTTCAGCGAAAAGTTAAAAGAGTCTTGGTGTATTTAGGCAGATGAGCAGCACCAATCTCACCAAAGGAATAAGTATGTAAAACAGATGGGACATCAAATGAAGGGAATCCACACACAAAAAGATGATTAAATATATGCCAAATGTCAGATGAAAGACAATTAATAATATGTGGGAAGGGAGCGTCTAACGCCTCTGTTTTGATCAGGAAGCCACCTGGGCCGAGCTAGATGCCCCAGGCCCCGACTCAGGCACCTGCACGCAGCGAAAAATGTGAACCGAACCCCATCTACCTTTGCATCTGATCATTTCTTATTATCAGCAGCATCCCTCAGCTCACCTTTGTATGACCTCGCCAGTTTTTCAACACATCACTCAATTCATTTCAAATTTATTATCGTTTATCATTTAATCAACAGGGGAAACATTTCAGGGAGAGAGTGTCTAGCTCATTTCTATCCAAATAATGCCTGTAAGAGGACATCTCAACTTTATGTGACTCCTGATCAAATGGTTTTTATATATCCCCAGGCTCTTGTATTCTCCAAATTGCTCCAATAAATAACTTGTAAGTCTAATTATGCAGCAATTAATTGCAGCCAACATGAAAAGGCTATCAATCTTGAAAAAGTCTTCTCCAGAAACCGTCTGTCAAGCCAAATAAGAAATCTGATTAGATTTTCCAAGCGTGTATGAGATTATGCATGTGTGCGCATGCCAGCTTGTCATCATTTGTGACCATGTTATGTACAGGCATGTTCGCTGCCCAAGAGGCTCTGGCCAGATCTCCACCCTGGGATCATTGGAGTCTGCTCTCTGCAGACCGGTTCAGTTGCTATGGCAGCAGCATTGAAGGCTGTCTCCATGGCCAAAGGAGGAAGCTGGCATGCCCCAATAACAGACCTCCTACCAGGCTCCTATCCTTCCCCTGCTCTGTCCCCCAGCCAGGCTTCTGACCCGCTGGTGAACTTTCCCGAAGGGCACAGGTCAATGGCTCAGAGCTGCCGAGTGACAGTGAGGGATGATGAGGCCAAGAATGAGAGAGAGGAGTTACACCACACAGATGGGAGTAGAGATGAGAAAATGAAAAGATGAGACCAAATTTGATTACTATCAAGGGGTCCACACTGGAGGTGGGGGCGGGGTGGCGATCGCACGTGTTAGAAAATGGCTGCTGTTTAGAGCGTTGTCTTTAAAATGGAGGTGTAGGCGCGTTAACATTGTTTTTCTTCTGTGACTGTGTTGTGGTGTTTATTTGGGTGTAAGCTGGTGAGACGGGGTGAGGGGTCTAGGGTGGGGTTAAGGGATGTCAGAGAATCAATTATTAATTACTTCCTTTTTGTGTTTATTGATTCTGTGCATGTGCTGGAGCCACAAGAGAAAGTTTCTTCTCTCTGTCAGTGTAGCTATGTTGAAAGAAAGTAAAAATAAAGTCACATGTGTGAAGGCACTTCACTGTGGATTTAGTACATAGTTCTGAAGGGTTGATATGGTCGAGTGGGGGTCAAGTGAGTTGACCTCTGAACCATGAGCTCCTGGGGTCAGACAGTCCTGGCATACAAGACAACTTCCTCACCTTGTACGTATATAATTCTCTTAAGCAGTAAATAAATAAGTAAATTCACAACTTGACGCAATTTTTGCCATCATATCTATCAAACAAAAAGGTGTCATTTCCAGAACGTACATGTGGATTACAAATGAAATAAGTGGCTCAAAAACATTTCACATTGTGTTTTGGATAATACATTTTTCAGTTGTCCTCAAAACTGAAATGAAAGTAAAGCCGTTACGTATTTGGAGTGGATAATAACAGAATATGTTCTGTCTATTGCAGCAAAATATGCCTGAATTTTAAAATGTTTTAAAAACAATATATTCTTATCAGCTAGGCTGCCAATACAGCTGGAAATCGCCCTGTACAGCCAGAGATAAGGTTTTATAGCAAGTGGATTCTTTGAATACTGTGAGGATAAGTCTACCCCCTAGTGGTTATTGCACATAACTGCACCCTGGCACTCATGGACATGACTGAACGTCAACTAGCCAACCATACAATCAATCTCTATTGGAAACACACAGTATCGCCTTTACAGTAGCCGCAGACCTCTAACATTCTGCCCATTTCATTTCACACACATCATAAATCTGTACAAGCCTGTTTATTGTATAGGTTAAACGTGTAATCTGCTGTTATCACTGGTCAGTATAAAGCAGAGGAGTGAGTCAGTTAGGCCTGTCAAGTACAGACTAACATAGTAGCCCAGAGGGCAGGGGAGAGTGGTCATGTTTGCTCTACACATACTTATATACACACATGCTGTAGGCGCTATGCAGACACTTCACGCGGTACCTCTCACTGCTGCATTCTTCTTCTTCTGCGTGTTCTCCAGATGTCGTGTCCTCTTCGTCACCCCGTTTGCTCGCTCCGCTCGGTTCCCCCGCCCAGAGACTTGTCACAGCCTCTAACCGCATCAGGAGCACTGCTAGATTGGATATACATGATCTGTCCATCCATCAATATGGAGAGGGGGAGAAGGAGAAAAAGAGAGCAATGGTAGTCTATCTGCAACCAGTATGATAGAGACATGCAGAGGAGAGAAATAGGCCGTCAGTGTCATTTGCCAGCTTGAATAACACACGGCCAAGAAGACAAACATGTTCAGATACACAGCAGTATCATTTTCTAGCACCAAATATATCAATAACGAATATTGTATATAATAAAGTCATGACTTTACGGACGGAAAAATATATACAGTATATGTGAGTGGTTGAATCACAAGTAATGCAATTAGTGTTAATGTCCTTCTGCTCAGCCCTTCAGCACAAACAGGCTTGTGTTACGAAGTCTTAACACCAGTCTCTAAATCTTAACATGCTTCTTTGTCCATCAAAACATGTCTGTTGTTGAAGGTTAGTGGTAAAGCTGTGGATCACACCCAGCCCGTTGTGTTGAGCGAATGAGCTGGAACATGTGTTATGGTCCTGTACAAATCTGTGATGATTTTACATCCAGGCTTTAGCAAGTAATGTTTCACTTCAATTACAAAATTGTCTGTTTGTTCTAATGTCTTTCATTTACCAACATTTCGATGAAGTAGTTGAAAGGCTAACATTTATTATTTTATTTGTATCTATGACATTGCATTTTTTCTATGTTTTTCTGAAATGTATTGTTTAGAATGAGTAGATTGAATTGAGGAAAGATATCCAAGCTTTCCTAAAAGCTGCTGTATGACTGTCGCATAAAGTCCATTTAAGACATCTGGCAGTAATGACATAATTAATGTCCAATTTTGGCTGTTGCACCTCAGCTCACAGTTCACTGTCACTGCTGTGTTTGATGTTGAATATACAGTATAAAGAGAGTTCAATCTGGGGTTGCCCTAACACTCCATCGTTTTATCTCTTGATATTCATCTTTGTCTGCTCCTCTATCTTTTCCATACATTTCCAGGTGATGCAGTATCAGCAGCACATCTGTTTGTCTCTTCCTCCCTCTGTCTCCATCTCACTCTCCCTGTTCTCGTGCCGTCTTCCCCTCCCACTGTTACTTCTGCCTTTTTCTATCATTCCCTCCATTTTCATACTGTAGACACCCCTCCCCACAGCCCCCCACCCCACACTCTCTCCCTCTATCCGCATCTTGCCTTCTCTGTCCCCTCTCCTCTCTCTCACTCCTGCTCTCTCCGCTCGGCTCTGATGAATTGCCTTCCCCTCCCGGTGAACTCGACCGATAATCCTGGGGAAGCAGTAAAAGACCATCGATCAGCCCTGCAGACAGGCCCACAAGCCACAGCACAGGAACAACACGCTAACAACAAGCCATTGCACTTGGCTCTCAGTCTATGTATATGTGCTCATGTATGCATAGGCGTGCATCTTCTCATAAGTGCAACATGTACACATGTGCACACTTAAAGGCACCCAATGCATTTACAAGCAGGTGGCAACTTGGGATGCCGTATCCCTCTGTCTTAGGCACTGTCTGGTTTTGTCACTGCTTGTTTCATGTGTTGTGTTTAGCTACATTTGTCACCAGCATGTTTTGCATATACTAAAGAGTTCCCAGTGTGCTCATCCAGCTTCCTCACATGATCCGTCCCCTGCTGTGCCCCAGCCACTTGCATGCATATAGATAACTTAAATGGTGTGTATGTTGGTGCATGTACGTGTCACGATGTTGTGTTGCGTGCCTAACTGTGGAGCGTGCGAGCCCGTCAGGATGTGTGTATATTATTTGTATATGTATGCAGCCCACAGAGAGGTGATAAATCATGTGGCACTCTCCAGGCCCACCTGAAGGGAGAGCGAAGAGGAGAATACACATGATCTCGGGCAAAGCTTGATGCCTATGGAACCGATCAATTGATTGATTCACGCCATTAATTTTTCACCCTTATTGTGTGGCTACGGATCGAAGAAATCTTTATTTTTGCAACAAGCTAGTGCAGACAGCTGGACTGTTTTATAATGTCTGTAAGCAAAGGATGAGATTTTACTCCAGGCTTGGACTGATACAGGCTATTTAGGTAATATGACATGATATGATAAGTTAACATGCACAACGTCATGTAAGTCTATTTATCTTCATTCGACCACTTTGCTTACAAAAATAAGCCAACTTAAGTGAATCAAGCACAAAGCAGCCAATGGTCATTATTCTGTCGCCCTAAATATAACAAATGGAGGAGAGATTCAATTGATTCCCATTCTTAACATGCCATATTACAATGCACTGCTGTTTGCTGATGTGGAGGAGCTTGACCATAAAAAAATACTTGCACAGAAAATAAATCTTCAATTTGACAACTAGTGAACTGCTTTTCATTGAGGAGGCTCACATTCATACTTTATCTTCCTTTATATTTGGGAGCTGTTTGTGAGTTGTCCTTCACTGCCTTTCTCTCTGCTGCCATTGTTCCTAATGTACTGGTAAGGCGGACTTCATTAAGCCCTGTGTGCCGCAAACACATTTATGCCCTATTTTCATTTTTCCTATTTCATTTTGCTGTGATACACCACAGCACTGCCACCAAAGCGGAAAATAGAGCCTTTCGGGCTTGGAGCTATGATCTATTTGTGGGTGAGCTGCCACCTTGTGGATGCAGCAAAGCACTGCAACAACGCCACAAGTCTAAAGGGGGCCCAGCTGATTTGTATAATGTATGTAGTTCCTGTTGGAGTTGAACCCTACAATTACATGTGATGTTGGGCTGACAGCGCTGGGCCTGAGCACGGCCTCACCCCACAAACCTCAGAGACACCTGCAGCAGGTATGTGAGGCATGTCGTAGGTATGGGTAAGGGGCGGACTCAGCTCCATGCCTACAATATTTGAGAAATGACTTAATGTGAGGGTGTGTGAAGGTGCATGTGTCCCTGTGCGCTTTCCTGAGAGTGAAACGCCACTATGGACACTGACAGATCGCAAGAGAATGTTCAATTGCAGGTTGTTACGTCTTGCTGTCATTGGGATCATCTGTCACAGGGCAAGGCTAGCTGGGAGGCAGGAGGAGGCAGAGTCATGGGCGTCACTGCTCCCTCAGATCATGATCACACCAGGACTCTTGCCAAGCCAACTGCTGGCCCTGTCTTGCTCCTGTGGTCCCTAGGAATTCTCCGTTTCTGCAGTCAGGGCCAGAACAGAAATGCCACATGCTTCAAGGAACAGTGGGCTTCTACAAAGGATATACACATTACAAGTCTGACTATACTGTATATAATGTTTTGGCTTTTAAGATCCATTATTAAAATTGAAGTCGTAATCACAAAGACTGAATCTAACAAATCCCATGAACAAATGCAACAAACCTTTTCAACCTACCTGTGTGACTGTCGGGATGTAGTCATAACCATGCTATGTAATTAAATGAATAGTTACCACAATAACAAAAGTTTCACAATATTAGCTAGAGAACTGTGAGAACATGTCAAACTGCAAGGTCCATATGCAATATTTACTTGCACCAACACCAAGGAACAATGGTCCTGTTCTATTTTAGTGCAGCCAACATTAATCAATTACTGTTTATATCACAATAATTACAATGCCCCCATGCCAGTGATGACTGCATTCAAGGTTTGTCTGGTATATATTATATATTTTTTGCCTTCTTCCCATGCTATGACCTATCAAACTGTAATGCAGAATGACTGGGCTCTTATAAACATAATACATACAAATAAATAGCATCTCTTCCTTCTCTCCAACTCTCACATGTTTCTTCTTCCTTACTCGAGTGCCTGTTAACAGCCTATTGAGCCACAGGACTACACTTAGGCGCCCTCTAGAGCCAGGTTTAAGTAACTCTGTTGTTACATGAGAAAAAGAGACAAACAGGAAGGCCAATTACAGCACAGTAGTCATCTGTCTGTCAACCACCTGACAGGAACATAGCACCAACAAATATACGGCTCCCTAATAAATCACCGCTTCTCATTCTAACCGGGCTGTCTTGTCTGAGTAATTAGTAGTACCAATCATAAGTGTTTCAACGTCCCAAAATACGGATAGATCATTTCACTTTTGATTTTTAGTCACTTTTCTCCAAAACCCACACTCTCAAATAGCCAAATGTTCCTGAAAATGATATGCATAAAACTGATTTAGGAGGCACTCAGGAAATCGATCATGCGACCGAATCGTTTAATGTTTAAGGAAGGGCTGCGTGATTTGTGGATGTTGAAACAGAGTTCATATTCAACATTTAAAGATTAAAAAGAGTACCTTGTATTTTCAGAGCGCACACTATCACAGCCCCGTACCCCCCTTGCAGCAGTCCCACCCTTAGAGCTTCATTGCTATTGCAGATGCTTTATGACGGGCAATTTAGCTTCAGCTGCTATCTCAGCCATCTCAAGAATGGACGCGCTTAGAATCAAGTGCAATAAAGCAGACAGCGAGGTGCAGGGGAAGAAGGAAGGGGCAGTGAGAAAATAAGAGACAAGTCGCCCGTCTGGACAAAAGGTCCGGGGGCTGGGTGTCCCGCGCTGGACACACACACCAGCATGTGACGTCCCAGGAATTTGGCCAGACACACAACTAGTCTAGTCTCAGTTTTCCTTCCACACAAGGCCAAGAATGAGACTAATTATTTCTCCCTCTGTCACACTTCTCACACAATTCAGGAAAGTTGAGAGGAAGCTCAATTAAAAGGGGAATAACACTGTACTAATAATAAATGACTGTTTGGAATCGACTTGTATTCAAAACAGGAATTTTATTTAACATATATTGCTTAATTTATGTGCATAATTGTTAGTATTTTATTTCAAGCTATTGTTTCAATGAAATGGTGAAACGCCTACCTCTTAAAAGTAGCCTACACTTTATTTTTGATAGACTTCATTTATTAAAGGCACTATACCTGACATTTTTTTTGCTCCATAAAAGTACGTTGTTAATAGGGATGTCAAGATTAACCGGTTTTACAATTACCGTGATTATAAAAGCTCAAGGTGGGTTAATCGTGAGAATTTTGGGACTCAAGGTAGCTGATTTTCTCACAGTTCATGTGTAAATTGCCATCTGCTTCTTCTTGGGTTCAGACCTGGTCTTGTAGTGCTTTAGTCCAAGTTTCAGTCCTTACATACTGTAGTTTTGACATGCTTCCCCCGTGGTTTAGACCTGGTTTAATCCTGGTTCAGTCTGTGATATTGTCCAGGTTTAGACCTGATTTAGACCCAGTTTTCTCTTGGTTTATTTCTGATTGAGTCCTTGGGTTTAGACCTGGTTTAGTCTTGGTTTAGTCCAGGGTAGTCGTTTCAATCTGTCCCTGGTTTAGTCCTTTTTAGTTTGGGCCTGGTTTAGACCTTAATTTCGGTCTCCGCTTTAGTCCGGTTTACTTCTTGGTTTAGTCCCGATTTAATCCAGGTTCAGTCCGTGATACTGTCTGATTTTAGACCTGGTTTAGACCTAGTTCTCTCCTGGTTTAGTTCTGGTTTAATCCTGACAGTAGAAGCAGTGAGTGGAGAGAAAGTATTTGAGCTCAGAGCTACGTTAAACATAAAAACCCCTGAATCACGATATGACGATGTCACCAAAAAAGCAGATCGTCATGGAGACCAGATCACGGTTTGATTTTTATCATCATATCGCCCTAACTCAAGGTAAATCATTGACATCCAGTGTTAAATCCACCAAAAATACATGAAGTCAGGTTAAATAATCCAATGTGCAGAGAGAAAATCCATTTGATCCATCTTTACATGATAATGGCAGAACGATGCCAAAGGAAGAGTCCTAAAAGAACCATGTGCAGCGCTGCATCTGTTACATCACGGCACAAAACAAAGCATGCACTATTTCAAAAAATATTGTTTTTTATATATAGGCTTAATGTTCAATGGGTTTTTAACAAAAAAAAAAATAAATAAAATAAAACAATTAAATGAATATAAAAATGTACATACCGGTAATGCCTTATTTCTTTTGAGTGAAAATTTGGACTGTACTTTTTGTTAGATTTAGAGAAATTCTCTGTATTATTGTATCTGTATCTGCCTTAATGTCGCTAATCGTGAATAATCGTAAAATTGTG
>OMNZ01070143.1:0-20727 GCA_900303255.1 Lesueurigobius sanzi | reverse complement strand
TGCTCGCCTCAGCGCCCAACCTGTCTATTCTTCATCCTCCTCTCACCTTCTCTCCTCATCCCTCTCTCTCTCTCTCTCTCTCTCTCTCTCTCTCTCTCTCTCTCTCTCTCTCTCTTTGTACTCACGCCTCATGTAAATGCACCAGCGAGGGCACACCCCACGCCCACTGAAGATGGTGAGGCTGTGTAGGGGGGGGGGTGGTGGGGGGGGGGGGGGGGGGTGTCGGGACATTGGCTTGACGGACAGATCGATCGGTTCGTTGATACCTCCATTGGGACGGCCTGTCTCTGCCTCCTCCCTCGCTCTCTGTCTGATAGCTTTAGCACTGTGCAGGCCTAATCTCTCCCTAGACTCCAAACCGTCTTCCTTTCTTTCAAATAAACCTCTGATCAAGCCATGGCCCTAATATTATTTCATTAGGAACTACGGCCCTGGTCATTATTTAATCCGCTCTGTCCTTAATTGACCTCGTGGTTAAGCCTTTTTGAGAAGTGTTTCCCAAGTTGGTGAAAGTGAAAGAGTAAGAGCAAGTTCAGTGCATGCCCTGAAACTGAAGTACCTATAGCTTCTGCAATACGCACACGCCAATCAAATCTAGATGTGCAGCTCAAAATAGCAAAGGCTAAAATAATGTATAATATATGTGTAGCTGAGAATGAGAACTTCCAACAGACCATGCAGTCTAAACTTTTTTTTTCTCTCACGTCTCTCTCTAAACATATCTACTGTACTTTCATCTAGAACCAAATCTTTACAATAAGGAGTCTATTGCACCGATTCAATGTTTCTTCATAGAACTGTGTAAACTTTAAGAAACTTGGTAATCACATTTGAAAAGCGCAATAGAAGTGTAAGCCATTATTACTTTGAAAGTGAAATACAAATTTAAGCTATTATCATTTGTATGAACTGAACTGATAGAGCTTTTGAGAACTAAGTGGCTCCAGAGTATAAGTCGCACCAGCCAAAAAATGCACAACGAAGAAGAAAAAAACATATATAAGTCGCACGTTTTTGGGGGAAAATTTATTTTACGAAATCCGAGACCAAGAACAAACATTTCATTTTGAAAGGCAAGTCATAATAATAACAATAGAATGGACGAATAGGTGCACGGTATGCTAACGTAAAACATTGATGGTTAGTCAGCTACACGAAGCATAAACAACAAACTGAATAGGTGTCTGGTATGTTAACTAAGTCGCACCTGAGTATAAGTCGCAGGACCAGCCACACTATGAGAAAAAGTGTGACTTATAGTCCGGAAAATACGGTACATTAAACCCTTTAGTAATGTACACTGGAAACATAATCCAATAAATACATTACATCTTCTTAAATAAGAATATTTGCCCTTGTTTCGAGCAGGTTAGTAAAATTATCTGCCAATGGAATATGTATGTTAGCACCTAAAACAAGCTTTACTGTAAAGGGAAATATCTCACTCCATTGGCACACTTTTTACTTGGCAAGCCAGAATCACCCAAATTCGAGTCAAGTATCCTTAACTCCAGTGGTTCTTCCTCATCAAGAGATCTTTTTTTTTTTGCAGTGGATGATTGTGTAACCTGAATGACTCAAGGTCTTTTATAAACGATGAAAGAAACCATCTCTTCGGCGAATCAAAAGGCAGAGACAGGGTATATTCAAGTAGCTTCATCTAAGAAATGCACAGGACCCCAATTGCATGCCCCCACCCACTATAAAACACCTTTCCTAGTGTAGATGCTGACCCACTTGACTGTGCAGTAATCTGTGTGTTATAACAAAGGCTTATCCCGAACACAGCGCACAGACCCAGTGTTTCGTGGGCTCCGCTCAGTCACGGTTCGCCTGCTCCCTGCTTCACACTCGCTTCAAGGACAATGTCTACAGCTCCGGAGCACTCTCCTTCACCCCCATTGTCTTGTCACTTTGTACAGCATTTGAGTAACACTCGCAAACCATAATTCATTCCAATAAAATATACTGACACATAACGTAACTGTTGGATACATGAATAACTAGTGACAAGGTTTTATGCTCATGTAGGTTCAGATTTGCAGCACCGTATGGAACTATGAGGAGTCGCTTTCTTCTTCTGCGTGCGTAGCATACATCAAATTCTTGCTGTATCACGCAAAAAATAAGCAGCGTACTGTATTTAGGTTACTTTTCAACCCAGTAATGTAAACCAATAACAAAAGCAAAGCTGGTAATTAGATTGTGGTTACTTCTTATTATCAAGTAGCTATTGATTACTTTTTTTGTAATATCTGACAGCTGAAAATGCCTCATTATTCGTAAAATGGCCACAATTTTGAAATACAACAAGACGAAGGAAAGAAGCCAGTGTTTCTGGCTGGAAATACAGACGTTATCTGGAGTTTATCTCATGTAGAGCAAAGAATATTGTGGTCCGTCACTGTGAAAAACTCCACATCAAACTTAAAACACTTGGTGGGGCCAGACAGATCCTTTTTAAAAAGTGAAGTGACTAGTAATTAGTAATCAGAGTACTTTTTTCCAGGTACAGGAGTTGTCCATCGTAAGCAAAGGCTCTTCATCCAAAAAACTTCATCAGTACTTGGCAAATTTGGACGCCCGTGGGTCTTATGAAGATGGTTCTCTGTCATGCTAATGAGGCTTGGTCAGAGTCCAGGACAGGGCTATAGAAAGGTGCGAGGAACCTTGGAACAAAGGCCAGGGCAAGACGATAGGAAGGTAATAAGCAGTGATGAGGTGTGAATGGGGTAAGGTGTTTTTCTCTAACCTTTAGAACAAAGAGGTGAGACTTACAGGTAAACTCCTGCTGGTTCTTCATAAAACCCACGGAGTTCACGTCTGCTCAGTGCTGACGAAGCTCTTTGGATGAAGAGGGGTTACGTCCTACACTTTAATCAGTCATAATTGGATTACTGTGGGGTAATCTTCCCAACACTGAAAATAGGCAAATTAAAACAATTAATTACCTAAAACATTATTTTTAAAATTGAATTTACCTTTAGGAGTTTTCTTTGCTCCACCCATCTTCATTTTCACCCTTTTGCTTTTTAAAGAAATCGATTATTCCTGCTCCCTTGACCCTGTCCTCTCGCCGCAGGCTCTAGACAGAGAATCGTTATGTCCCGGTGAGTAGCTGCTTGTGTGTGTTTGTCCATCACCTCCAGCAGTGAAAAGTAATAGGGCATAAATCACAGCCAACAGATGCTAATGGGAAGTTTCCAGCTTTAATGAACTGTAGTTGAACCTGAACTTTTGGGGAAACACAGATGTGGCACAAAATCAAGAAGAAATGATGAGTGGTGTTCTTTGCAGCTGGTCGTGAATAGGGATGGGTAGCCTTCAGATGTACCAGTAAGTATTATCCTTAGTAACTGGACTCAAGGGTGTAATTTACAATAAAATGAAGTCTCTGCAGCTATGCGCAATTAAACCAGTGACATTCTCCACTTATGCTTCATCAATTTGTTCAAAATGGTTGCTCAAAGTGGGTCAATATGTTTTGTGTGTGTGATTACAGTATGTGCATCCAAAAGCAGCATGAATAGGTTGCGTTCACGTCACATGACAACGTATAAAGAGCCAATAGTTTAAAAGTGAGGTGGAGGGCAGCTGACAATTGCCAGTAACTATATGGTAACAGTCAAAATGCAGATTTCAAGTCTTCGTTGTTAATTTCGTGGTAATTCCTGGGCCAATCCACATGAAACAAAAAGTGTCAGAAAGTTCAATATCTTCTCTGTCAGCACATGTGAATTATCTTCTAATTATTTTGTCCTGAAATGGTGACAGTATTCAGTGTGTGCGTGATGTTGGCCAGTAGAAAGGACTTTCAGCCATAAGAATAATATGGCAGGTTGTGAATATCAAATACTGATGAAGTTCAACATTTATCAGTTTTCTTTTTGGACATTTTTTGGAGTTTCTCTCTCATAGATTTGTATTGGCACCTGCTCGAAATGAAATTCTGTTACGTGAAGTCATCTTAAAGTTAAATCCAATAGTATTTTACTATAGTTTTTTGCTCACAAATCTACTTTTTTTTTTTTACACCAATAACACAAGCAGCCAGAAAGAAAACCCCGTTGTGAGACTGAAGTGTTGTTGGATTTAGGAAAGATTGTTTTCGGAGGGATGCTCAAACGAACAACGGTTTTGCTTCAAGTTAAATGCCATTGTTTAATGTAGTGGGACATGGTTTAATTTGGGTGTCCGGCCTCCTGTAGAGCAGTGACTGTGCAGATATCTGCCTGCAGCCTTTAGTTTTACCTGCTGCCTCCTGAGAAGCCTGTCGTACATTAGTGTTTAGAACAGTCTCACAGTTGTCCGCCAGGTCTTGCTTTTGAGTGCTACAGCCACAGCCCGTTTAGAGAGGCAAGTCAGCAGACCAATACAACAGTCTAACCTGCTGGAGACAAGACTACCCACTTATTAGGATGGAAGCACTATTAACACAAGATAAGTTAGTCCAGATACAATAACATATTCAGGATAATTAAGAATAGTGTTCTCTAGTTTTCACCAATGGAAACAATGGCTGTGTATTATTAAAAGGTAAGGCATGAAAAAAATAAGGTTGTACCATTGACCTTATTTAGGTTGCGTTCATGCTCTAGAATTTGATGATGAAATGAATTTTGTGCAAGTGTTAACAGCCCAGTAATCACAGAGATTTGGGCCATAAACCAAGTAGAAAAATCATCATTTTGATCGCTACTAATTACCATCATGGAAAACTTGAATGTTCACCACCTCAATATCAAACTTTAGGCTTTTTAGTGTCTTGTGATGTGAACGCAACCTATGAGCAATGGACTGAGGGGGCCTGGTGTTCAGTGTGGGGAAACGGAAGCTCATTCATGCTAGTGGTGTCGCTGGGTCTTTGGGGCCAGCTCCCACTTTTAAAATATGGTGAAAAGAAAAAAAGAATATAAATATAGGACGATGTTAGGAAGTTGTTGTCCAATAATGAATTGAAGACGGGGCGAATAGTTTCAATGTAAAGCTCATCAGAGTTGGGAACGTCTGGTGCCAGAAACCACTTCCTTGGGGCTTCAGGAAGAATTAGGCAAGTGCAAGGAAAAAAGCAAAGTTTTTTTTTTTTCCATGGAGGGGCAAACAGAAGAGTGTTAGCAGGCGATGGGCCAAATGCAATACTGTTTTGCATATAGAAAGACCAAATGCAAACAGATATCTGATATATGAAATATTCTTACTTTGATGCCACGTCCATTGAGTAGGACATGGCATGCTGTTTTGTAACTATTGTCAGTTTAGTGGAAAAATTAGCACCATCATTGGGTCCAAATAAAACTCCTTGGAGGGCAGAATTTAGCCTGTGGGCGCCACTTTGAACAAACCATTGAGACAAGTTGGCTGGTGTATCCTGCTAGCCTGGCTAGCACTAGACTAAATATCACAAGTGAATATTTAGTCTAGGAACCACCCATTCATTTTCTCCAATGTCTATCATATGCGTCTGCAGTAGCCCAGAGCCAATCGTAACAATTGTACCCGATGACGTATGAGCCTCAGCTAATCCAGTCTGTCCAGTAGTGTGCCGTTCCTTCCTGTTCTGTGATTGGTCCCCAAATCCCTGCAAAGATTTCGGCCTTGGTTTCCAGGCTGTTGAGCAGTTCGAAAAGATTCAAGCGCGAGCAGCATGGGTATTCCCAGGCTAGTATCCTGCAACATCACTTAAGAAATTATATTAAAGGACTGGGTTTGTTCAAAGGAAAAATCTTGTTCTTCTTCAGACTAGTCACCAGAGGGGCAGCAGCGTTCACTTCTCCCTCCATGGTGACATTATTGAAGACAGTGCCATATAGTTCTTTTGAATAGACTTGATTTGGACAGAGTCTGGTCCAGCAGCTGACACTTCTCACCGGGGACGTTTCTAACTCTCTTTGAGCCCATAGACTTTCACACAGCAGCTACAGTCTCTTCTCTGACAGCTGCGGCTTGTTAACTCTTTTCTCTGTCCTAACTGGTCTCCTTCCAAATGACTCTCAAGATACAAGAGACTTATTCAAATAGACGGGCCATAGAGGAGACCATTTCCTCTTTTTTTGTATCAAATTCTTGTCCATGCCACTTCAAATTCAGTTGTGAACGAATCCTAATACCCCAATTACATCTCTCTTGGGTTTGTTCAAATGGGCTTAGAAAAATATGAAGCATAAACAAAATCAATGGTATATTTACTGCTATCACTGTACTGTACAGATCTATTGCTTCGATCACGACTATGGCTGAACACAACCATCAACCATCTTTTGTAAACTTTCCTAATGCTAAACCCTGTGCTGGCTGACTGTTCTTGCATCTTATGTCGCTCCAAAACATCCCTGCACGTGTCTGTGTTTTTACATGGTAGTGATGCAGGTGAGGGGTGCTGTGGGAGTGAAGCCCAGCTAAAGATATTTCCATCTATTGTCATGGGAATCAGTGAAGGTTAGAGGTCAGCGGTTTCTCTATGGACCTTAGACCTAGAGAATGAAGTGAAGAGTTCAGTTGCAAAAGCAGATATCTCCATTTAGATTTGTTTGCTGAATTGTGTTAGATTTGTATTACTGTACTGTATAGTTGAGACTTGTTATAAGTAAAGTTGAATCAATTTGATCAATAACGAGTAACTTAATATTTGCGATGCACTAAAATAGATATGGTCATTAAAACACTGCTCCACAAAGAGAGAATTACACACATATGTTGATTTTTGTCAATGGCACTTATCTGTTTTTGCAAATAAACTCTTCAAGTGTTGCCTATGGACAGACGCCTGACACAAAGTGAAAGATAACTATGTATTTGACAAATGCCATCACTGCGGCATTTTGCACATTTATTGACATTCATTGGCAGCAATAATCAACCAAATGAAAACACTTTTCATCAACTTGCCATTATTGGTGGCCTTCCCTGTGTCTGTGTAGGTTTATTTCAGGTGCTTTGGTTCTCAATGGGCTCGACGCTCAGGAGGCAATGTCGTCCCTTCCCAATTAATTTCCTTTGGAACGAGCGCGACGAGACAAAACTGGCTTGCCCTCCTCCAGCCAGGTGACCGGTGGCATCCGTGCATGTGAAACAACTTCATCTCATCTTCGTCTCATTCACATAGTCGTGCACACAGGGGCCTGCGATCCGATACAAGAAAGAAAAATGTTACCGTTTGACGCCGTCACCTCGCAGCTACAATCACTCAGCTCCACCGCGCTGCCTCCAAACAAAAACATGCATGTTCTAAATTCATTCATCACTTTTAGCTGGTCCAAAATGTTCCACAGTTTATAATAATTCATGTACTGACATAGAGATACAAAAGGAAGTAGCCCTGATACAAATACTTGTTGTTAGTTGCCCTGTCAGACCCCCCCCCTCTTATGACCTATTATAATTAGAAACTTTTAATATTTACATTAGTTTCACAATGATGTCTATATTGTATTCAAACCATGTCAAAAACAATTTCTAAGCCCAACAACTGTATTCCACATGTGTCAATGTTCAATCCTGGTTTGGACCTACTTTAACCCAGGGTTTGACCTGGTCTTGTCCTTGTTTTAGTTTTTAGTTTTTTGCTTTTAACTGTGTAGAAAAGTATCATCTCTGGTGTTATGTGCCAATTCAACAAGAAGTTTGTGGGCCACCAAAACTTGGTCTGAGGGCCGCATTTGGCCCCCGGGCTGCACGTTGGGCACCCGATTTAGGGGTTGTTGACTTGTTTCAATACCAGAATCATATTCTTTATTAGCACTCTGAGATTTCTTTGAAATGTAAAGTGCAATACAAATAAAATGTATTATTATTATTATTATTATTATTATTATTATTTATTATTATATTTCCATTGTCAATGACACAGACTAGGAATTTTCATAAACATTGCTTCTTACATTACCAATGGGGGAAGAAGATTGGTCTTGTCCTATCAGCAGTTTTATTTTCTTATTTTAAATGATATTACATTAGAATCAGTCAGAAATGTCATAAAACAAGCCAAATAATATAGCTGATAGTAGTAAATATGAGTCAAAACGAGATTAATATTCTCAAGTCATTTAAACCCATTCTTGATTCTTTAGTCTTTGTGGTGCAACACCATGAGTTCAGACAGGTGAGATCATGAGGGTGGGGTCATGGAGAGGTCACAGGTGCCACATGAAAGGCCGAAGGGTTAAATGCCCTCTCTTTCCTGTTTGAACATTTCAGTCGGCGCGTTCAGGTCTAAATGTCATGTGACAGAGGGGAAACGTATGGAAACACATTAAGATTCAAAGCCTTGGCAGAGCTGACATTTTCTGCGTAATTACAATATAAATCTGTGAAATAAAAGCCTCGGTCCTCGTGGCTATAGGCTGGAAATGTCCGCTGTCCTGTTTGTTTGAGATAAGAGCTCTGGAGAGGAGCACGCTTTGGTCCAGTGGGTGCAGTTTCCAGCTATAGGAAGTTACAATGCCAATACACAATCACGGCACTTTTTCAATATTGACGAATCTTCAGTGCACACAGTTTACCCTGGAGCAGAATTTGGAGTCGAGGGCACTACAAACGGTTTACCAATCAGACTTTTTTTGTTTTCCTTTAGCAGGAATTTTCTTCTTCTGCCTGCGCCTGGTCACATTCCATCTCCCAATGTTAGGTCTTGTATGAACAACAGTCATTGATGTAGCCATGAAGAAGCTGTTAATTCAAGCGTAGCAGACCTTGAATAGAGTCACAGAGGAAATGTCAAAAGTGTGAGGTGTTTTAAATAAACTAGGGCTGCACAATGAATCAATATGTTTTGTTTTTTTTCCTGTTTTGTGTCTCCAGCGTTTTATGAAGCAGTTATCGAAGTTTATTTTGCTGACAATAGGGCTATGACAGTAATATTGCTAATCTTGATGAAATTAAGGCACTGATCTGAGCATTTTTTTCATAATTGGCATCATCACGATTCGCTTATGAAGATGTTCGGCATAAACCCACGGCCCCAGAGCACATGGCTAATGTGAACAAAGTGCGTACATGCCACACTGTCACTTCAGCTACAGCAGAATCTAGTAATTCTTCTGATAATATTGTGAATGTTAATGATTTTGTTGACAACCACTAAGAACAGCCTCTATGTAACATTTAGTGGGCTAAAGTTGTGGAACAATTTGTCTGAAACAATCAAAGAAAGCAGCTACATTAGCCAATTTATAAAAGAATATTATAATATATTTTTGAATAATATTTTAAAGAAGAGAATAAGTGTACTTGCTGCTGCTTCTCCGGAGAGCACAAGCCTCAGCACCTCTCCCTGCCTCGGTTTTCCTCTGATTCCTTCTCAACTTAATAGCTTTTTATTCAGACGGTGATAAATGTGTGAACCTCATCAACAGCAAAACAAGGCCACACCCTCCAGTCTATAATTGAGTCGGTAAAAAGAGCTTTGATAAAGTGATTAAACGTAACACAAAGCAATGCACTGGAGGGTAACGTGGACTATTTTATGCCAAATTTGCATCTTTGTTGGATTATCTGATAAAGGTCGTGCAAGAAACTTGTGACGGAGACGAAAAGAAACAAGATCATTCATTTGTTTAGAGCCGATGACATTTGTGAAACTGAAAGCAAAATGGCTCACTTTGCAGATCTTTTGGCATTTTTTGTAGAACATTTGCAGCAGTGGGTATTGAGAAAAGTGATGGGGCCTGACAAGACCGGGGCCAGGGCTGGAGAGGTGGGGTTACAGATATGTGGTCTCGGGCCAGAGCGTGTGGTCAGATCGATGCAACTTGGGTCACAACCTGTCCCAACGGCCGGTCAGAGGTTTCCTGTCCCTTGCAGCATGTGTGGACAGGCACCTGTACGTATCGTGTGCGGGATGTGTGTCTCTTTCTTGTGTGGCAACAGTTTGACCCAAGCAAGACTTATCAAAGGACTTTGTTAATGAATGCTTTCACTTTATGAATGACAAGCTCAGAGCGGCGCATAGAGTCGTAGGATTTCTCCCTCTGAAGAATTTGTCTATTTCTGGATAATATCACACAAATATTATAATCATATTGTGTTAAGTTACTATTTTATTAGATTTTTTGATCCTATTCTATAATATAGGACTTTGAAAGAATAGGCAGTGCAGATTGTCTGTATCATAAAGACTAGGGCTGTGTACCTTTGACAACCTGGTGATACCATACGTACAGTACCTCGATACACAGGTCACGCAGGGGCGCCGGAAGGGGGGGGTGCGGCAGGTGTTGCAGCACCCCCTGGTGGCGAAGCTTGAAAAATGGCATATAGGCCCATCTATATAGTAAATATGTCCCGAGACGCACTGCTTTGTACCAATGAAGAAATAAGCAGTTTTTGTATAGTGTAGTGGGTATAGAGGTGGCTTTAGGAGTCAGAGGCTGCAGGTTCAAATCTGCATGAAAACATTTTACAATATACTGTATATACTTCAAATTAAAGCCTATTAAAATTTAGCATGTTTTGCAAAATCATTCTCTTTAGTGTTGAATTTATAAATGTACAATTCTGTGTGTGTTTGTTTTCATTTTTATTTATTTAACCAGGAAAGTCCCATTGATATTAAGAACCTCTTTTTCAAAGGAGTCCTGGACAAGAGGCAGCAAAAGTTACACACAATTACATAAAATTACAGATTATACAAAAAACAGTTACAAGTCAATGAGGAGCCTAGTATAAGTAGAAGTAGATGTATATTTAATATAACATTTTTTCATGCACTTGGGTAGATTCGAACCTGCAGCCTCTGACTCCTGAGTCCAACTCCATACCCACTACACTATCCTGTCAGATCGGCGCTTGACGGCGAACACCTGGGGGAAGAACGATACCAAGAGCCACGATATCAATACTGCGTTTTTTTAAATAATTATATCAATATACAGTATGTATCAAGGTTTCTATATTGCGCAGCAGCCTGTATTAATCCACATATCAAAATATTGAAAATCCCGAACCGTACATGTGTCTTGTGCGGGGCGGCCGTGGTGTTGGCCCCTGTTAGCCTACCTCTCTCCTCACACCGAAGTTCCCATTATTCCGATATGCACAGAAATGAGCCGAGCGCAGCTTGTGTCAGATATAGTGGGACGATTCATTAGCATACTGTATATCTAATATGTGAACACTGAATGATGCGTTCGTGATTGTGGGTGGACCACGGACAAAAGTGGCAACGGTCCTAATATTACATCTCTAGAAACTCATGGATATTCACTAACCTCAAATACTGTACCTGTAAGAGATATGTTGAACTGGAAGTGGTTGATCTTAATAGGTTTTTCCCCATCTGACTTCTATAAAGGTGCCTGTGATTTGCTCAAAGTTTGTCAAACCTTCTTTCAAGTCCTGTGGTTGCAGCTTCAACGCATAAAATGATCTTTTGTTTACAGTATGATACTTAGAAAAAAAGTACATCAATGAAACAGAATTCCCCAGCGTACTCCCTGTCCTTACACCTTCACAGCAAAATCCACCCCCTGTTCCCTCCACATTGTTTATATTAACATCACAGGCTGCAGAACAGAGTGACCACACGTCCTTTGTCCTTTGCGTGTCTGTGGCCCCTCTGCCTCTGAGCCACTTAACACACTGGCCGTGGTCTGGATCAGCTCATTCACTTTACTGGACTCAAGGCCATTAGCTTAATTAGAGACAGACATTCAATTCACTGGGAGACACTGGGATCTGCTGCAGAAATAAACACATATATAGATCCTTTGTGCTATATGCTGTCATAGATTTACAATGCACTGTTCACCTCTAATGGAAGGGAGGGAGCTGTATGTCATATACAGTACAAGTTGGTTCCTCTGGTTCAGAAGTCAAAGCTCACATCTACTGCTATTGTTCCTCTGTAATCCACCCATTCACGCTGCTGTTTTGTGTGTTATTTGCTATTTTATTATATTATTTTTTTGTTTATTTATAGTTTATTTTTTGTCATGATTGCAAGTTTATGTTATATGTTGCACGATTGTATCCTCTCTTTGACAATGGCACTTAAGACTATTCTGATACCTGCAAAACGCTTGTATCCCTTCAAACTTCATAGATCATAATGCTGTGATCTGGTGAACCCCAGAAATGATCTCGTAACCCCAGTGACCGAGAGCCACTGCCGTCAAGCAACTATCGGAAGTTTTTCACATGTTGCTCCTCACAGAAAGGCCCACCATACTGTTTGAATTAGGAGATTACAGTAGATTGTGTTGTAATCCTGCCTCAGATTATGGCCCACCTCTTTAAGCCCCCAGACCCTCTCTCCTGTTGACCGCCTTCACCTCAGAGCAGACGGTGAAACTGGAATTTACTGGATTATGTCGCCGTGGGTTTGACTTTTCTCTTTATGGACGACAGTGGGCTCAGTAAGCCCCCAGTGAGACACCTTCAGTTGTCATAATATATTCACTGCATAATATACACAACTTTAGTGTCTTCTTCAACATTGCAATAACAATATCATTGTGATTTGAAACTACATCGTATCAACGCAGTCAGTTCACAGAAATGTAAGCAATGCCTTTTTCACCAAACTCTGACCAAACATGACTTAAATACTAAGTCAGACAGTACTAAGACTTTTTTTCATCAGTACCTCCAGACGCTGCCCTGAAGGTGCTTTCAAGGTGCAAAGGGAAAACAAATATGCCTTGTGCGTGACACACATTTACCAGCAGAAAAAATATATATATTTAGCAAAGTAAATCTATTTATACTATTTATTTGCTAAGCTACATCTTCCATGCACGTCTCTGTATTGCTTATTGTTTGTTTGGTTGGGACAGTGCATGTTAATGAACACACATGAGACACATGCATGTAAACACACCACTCCGGATTGCATCCTTGAGCTAATTTCCATCCGTTGTCCCACACTCGTGCACACAAACACACTCTCATTCATCCTGATCTATTGTACATGTTTTTAGTGTTAGGGGAAACCGGAGCACTAAAAAAGAAACCTACGCAGACACGGGAAGAACACCTGGCATCGAACGCTGGACATTATAGTGTAGCAGTGAAGCAGGAGTGCTAACCACTGTGCTACCATGCCACCCAATAATAAAAATAACATTTTATAGTGCTGAGGTTTTAGATCACCTTGAACACATCTTGAATCTATCGGTGGTTTGTAGCTAAAGAGGTAAACAAGTTCCCCGTAGTAAATACTGGACCATTAAACCAACAGACTTGAACCTTTCATGAGGATTTCAACTTCAACTGAACCGGTAGGACACATGTTTTTCCAATTCTCTACCTTTTAACTTTGTGTTGGCACACAGACTGTTGCTGCTTCTTATGCTGCTCCAGAGCATGCATTTTACGACCCCTCCAGCAGTCTGTGTTTACGCGGTAGTGAGGCAGGTGAGGGGTGTTGTGGAAGTGCGCTGTGAGGTCACTCTAATTGACTGACTGTCTGTGAGGCTCAAAGGACCAAAGCTGATCAAGATGTTTAGACAGCAGTTTGTTGTAAATGTTACATGTTGCACCAATAACAAAAATCAAAGCCAAAGTCACCTCAAGTCAGACCTGCAGTTTGACCATAGAAACACGATGGCGGCGCTCATGGCAACTTCCTAATACTGACTACTGAAATAGCAGATTTAACAAGCTGAGCATAAAAACTTCTATTTACAGTCGTGGCCAAAGGTTTACATCAGGGTATGTACATTTCAGAATCAGAATAGAGTTTATTGCCATTATCAATGAAGGTTTCACAGACTAGGAATTTTCTTTGGTGTAATCGTGTAACATGAAACATAAACTTGTAATAAAGATAAATCATAAACTATGGACAAAAATAAAGGATATAACTACAAGGCATGCATAAAATAGAATAGGATCAAAAAATCGAATAAAATAGTAACTTAACACAATATGAGACAGCAGCAAAAATGGTAAATGGTGAATTACAGATTAGCAGCAAATGTGAGTGTGGACATACCACATAGTGCAAATGGAACAGGTTATTTTCAGTTTACATTAGACTGATACGGCATTTATGCATTTCATAGGATATGAATCATCACAAAAACCTTTATTTCACTGACGGTTAGCACAAATATTGATTTCCCACTGCTGCCAGTAGAGGGTAGTCATCATAACATCAAAATAAAAACCAGACACAACTTAACACTTGCCAAAACAAGTTGCGGCACGGTAACACAGCGGTTAGCGCTTGTAGTAATAATAATAATAATAATAATAGATTTTATTACTACCTACCACTAAAAACATGTACAATAGATCAGGATGAATGAGAGTGTGTTTGTGGGTGCGAGTGTGGGGCAACGAATCCAGAGTGGTGTGTTTACATGCATGATTCTCATGTGTGTTCATTAACATGCACTGTCCCAACCAAATAAACAAATAAATAAAACAAAATGGTGAGACGCCCCTAAGCAGGTTTATAATTATGTATGCCTCGTCCATGTAAAGAGTCCTTACTGTTTCCACATCAGGTGTAATAATAACCTATTCTCTTTCACTCAGTTCATTGTTTGTTGGTAAATCTGTCCAGATCATTGTTTTACCGGATGTTACATTTTATCTGCAGTTTGTGGGTGTGACCTGGTCCAGTCGGGTTTCTTCCACCACTCGGGGGAGTACATTTGCACAGAGGATTACCAGCGCCTGTACGGGACCCAGTGTGACAGCTGTGAGCAGTACATCAGCGGAGAGGTGGTGTCCGCCCTGGGACGCACCTACCACCCACAGTGCTTTGTCTGCAGCCTGTGCAGGTAATCGCACCGGCTCCATCAGGGTTACTGGGATCTTGACAACTTGAGAAATAATAATATATTTTTTGTTTTATTCAATTTGTGGATGTAATGCAAATTTACTTGACTAAAGCCAGAGTACATTTGTCAACCAGTAAGTGTAACAAATGAGGCCTCAGGAAATGCACAGAGCAGCAAACTGAATAGGAAGAAATTGGAAATCAGGAACTTGGATCTTTTTTCGTTTGCTCCTTAAACTGAGCCCTATAATCCATGTACCTGTTTGCAAACACCTTTTCTTGAGAATCCTGTGCCAGGTCTTTAGGGACAAACTCAAAACACATTTACCTCAGACGCCACCTAATACAGCTGCAGGTGGCTTTTTACAATTAGCTCAGAGCAGTGAAGTGAGGCACAAAGCTGATCAATTTAGTTACTGGCATCTTACAACCACTTAGTTTAATTCAATGAATCGATAACTAGGAATTAGCATCATTTCCGTGTAGTTTGATGGGTTCAATAATGTTCCTGATTTAAATTTTCTGCTGCATGGGCGGCAGGATTTTCAAAACAAAGCAATCCCCAGATACAGTAGGAGTTTATACTAAATTATGCACCACACTCCATACTGTAAATACTGTTAAAAGTAGTAAGTTACCAGAAGAAACCATTCACTTTCTTGATTAAAACAGATGTAATAAATGATGATGATGGGTGAGAGGAGAAGGAACAATGGCAACACCATCTTGTAATTTGTTTTGTGCTAAAAGGGGCTCAGATTTTGATTCTAGTCTCTGTTCCTTTCTAATCATGGAAATGTAAAAATACATTTACTATACACTGCAAAAACATCTTGATAAGTACAATTTGCTCAAATTCAGAATATTTGAATGAATGATTTATTTTGAGTAAGTTTAACTCGCCAAGTAAAATGATCTGCCAATGGAACAAGTATTGTAAAATAAGAAAAAGCACATCATTTCAAGTACATTTAGATTTATTATAATTTATTAAGTAGTTTTTTCTTAATGTAAGTGTAAATATATTTGTCCCATTGGCAGATGGCAGAAACATTATTCAAAATGATCTGTATTCATGCAAATGTAAGTATTGCCCTTTGTATCAGAATCGAGTTTGAAATGTAAAAATGATGACCAAACTAAAACAGTAAAGTGTTGCATGGAGGCTAGTACTGCCTTCCTGCTTGTTCACGCAGCTAAAATGTGTACAATGCTCATCCAGTAAACATTGACTGCACTATAACTGCTGACCGCTATTATACTGCAACTGGATAAAGCTTCACAGTCACTGCACGGACCATTACTTTTTGATCCAAACTATTTCACTCTTTTCCTCTGAGCCCATTCTCAACCAACTCCCTGAAAACGCCAATTCACGCCTTTTCCTCCCTGCAAGTCCCTCTGTCAGGGCCACGCCGAGAGTTAATTGTTGTAACCAGGGAAGCATGGAGCGCTGAAATGTTACCTGTTTGCGTATTTACGTGTAATTCTGTGTGTCTTTGTGTGTTCGTACCAGGAGCCCCTTCCCTATTGGAGACAGAGTGACCTTCTGTGGAAAGAAATGCATTTGTCAGCAGTGTTCGCAGTCTCTGAGCGCCAACAAACCCGTCAAGGTCCACGGCCCCAGCTGTAAGGAACACAGCAAATATATACTTCACAAGAAATGACGGATCAAGGCGCTAAATTAGAACACAGGGATTTTAAATTATTGGCGTGATGTTATTTTACAAAGGTGGGTGTTTCTGTTTAGAGACTTGCTTTGAGAGCAGATTTATCAGCACATTCTGAAGGAGGTAATTATGGAGCGTTTAAAATGTCAGTGTAGCCATTAAGAGTTTGCTGCAATGGTGCCAATATGCAGCGTCAGATGTTTGGAGATTTTTTTTTATGGAAAAGTTGTAGTTGTATGAATCACTGAGAGCTTTGCTGCAGCGTTCTATGTTCCCATTTCATCCCATTGTTTCGAGATGAAAGCTCTTGTGCAACTTGAGTAAAACTTCTCTTTAGTATAGCTCCAATTCTATTTGCAACATATTTTAAATTCACTCACCAATAGGTCGGTTTCACCAACAGCATACATCTGGCGAAGACCCAGATGCTCCGCCATGACGGAGATATAGCTCACTCCACTTTACGCAACACGGTACACAATTATGGACAAAAACTCCGTTTTGCGAAAAACCCTTGACATATCGCACTCTAAAACCTACCACACAGTTGACTAGATGTATAGAGAAAGACTGGCCACCAAAAGATTGTTACATGAGCAAACTCGAGTTAATCGGCAGAGAACATCCCCATGACATGGATTCCCAGCTTGTTCATCTTGTAAGTTCATCCAATCGATAGTTGACACCATTCTCTTTATACTAAACAGACATTAGTTGTTATATTTAAAGTTATAAAGGTGTAGCCCTGCACATTGTTACACACAGGCATGAAATAACAAAGAGAAGTGTGCATTTTTACCAATATTTGTTACTACAAATATTTGCTAACAGTTGAATGAATACAGATGCACAAATATCCAAATACGTACCAGCAACACATGAGCTGAGCAAATTCACATGTTATCCAGAGTTTTCCTATTCAAATTCGGATTGAGGCTTGCATTCCACAATCTCTTTCTTTTGCACAACTTTGGGTAAACTGTAATACTGCAAATGATTTCCTCTGTCTGATCTATAGTGACAGCCGAGAACACGGCAATACTTCACAGTTTTTTTTCAAACTATGCAGCAGCTTGTCTGTTCTGATAGGCGAGTATCTCCGTCATGGAGAGGTGACGTCACGTGTAAGCGCCCTATAGACCTTTCTCAGCTGACATCATCGGCTAGCGGAACTTATGTTGCAACAATGGGTTGCTACAAGAAATTCAAATCAAAACATTGTATATCTCTATGCTCTGACCATTGGTGGGCAGCAAAAGTCACATGACGGGTCCTGAGCTCCGACAAACGAGCATTTGTTCAGATATCATTGTCTGACCTGACCACTCAAGTGCTGAACCGTCTTGGAGAGCGTCAAGACCAGTAACACCATTGTAAAGAACAGCTGATAACATGCAGCGGGTGGAGCAAATCAGCAGAATGCCAACCAACAGGCCGGCGTTCCATTCCAAGTCACCTGACTGAGAAAGGTCTATAGGAGCGATTGCTGTAATTGTTTTCTTCCACAGTTTTCAGCGGATGTTTAGGTGAATGGTAGGCAACAGCTGATGCATTTGTTTGTTTATTTAAGTCACAGATCTGTTACACCACAAGAGAAGCAATGCTCCAGAGAACTTAAAATTTTAAACATTCAAGTTCCCATATGCGTCATGTCATTGTGATCGCTTGTATATACTACATGTGCACAAAGAATAACTTGCTTTCCAACTAAGAAGTGGCCTGCTGTGGTCCGCTGTAGTCTGCTCCTGCCAAGTACTGTCCTCCTAAAGAGTGGTTCTTCTGACAGAATGACATGACATATTGATCATAAACTGTCTGTATATCTGTCTTCTTCTCCAGACTGTGCAGGTTGTGGGGAGGAGATCAAACAGGGACAGTCTCTGTTGGCTCTGGAGAGACAGTGGCACGTCTCCTGTTTCAAATGTCGGACTTGTGGCTGCGTTCTCACCGCGGAGTACATCTGCAAGTACGTGGATCATCATAAACTTCAGGATCGATACTACTAATGCCATAGATGTTCATGCACTGAGTAGCTGGCTGTAATATGTTTTGAATTGAACAATGTTATGACTGCGGCCGAACCAACTGCTAACACTGGCATCTGTGCGTTGTATTGAAAGACAGATCTTCAATTCAGTTGAATTAACTAAGCAGCACATGTAAAGCAATTACAGTACGTTACTCTCAAAGGCTTGCAAAACGATAACACGTAAATACTGAGCAATGTCAAATACACATATTTCTGTACACAATAGTATGACGTGAGACCTAATGAAAATGTATTCAAAATACTGTATAATCATATTAATCTCTGGCTAAAATCAGAATGGCTCTAATGATCCTTTGAGCCTCTAGGCTGCACTTGCCACATGCTCTTTGCACAATATAATTAGACACATGGACATGTTCAGACACCCTCTGGTGACCCAGTGGTGACCCTCTGGTGACCCTCTGGTGACCCTCTGGTGACCCAGTGGTGACCCTCTGGTGACCCAGTGGTGACCCTCGGAGCAGCGCCTCATCTGGGCAGCCAGACTCTGTGCAGGTGCTGTGTCAGGTGCATAAACCAATCAGAGAAACGCATGGTCCATCCAACATCGCAGCTGACCATGTGTGAAAACATTCAAATTTAATTAACATGAAATATCAGACTGAAGATTGCCATCCTCCACCAAATTAACAGGCAAACCATTAAACTATTTTAATTACAGGTGAGAGAAGTTATAAAGTTAATTATCACAACGCGAGTCAGTCTTCTGCATCGAGTGCTATTTTACAACTTTGCGTGATTCTGTGATTGGAGCAAAAAAAAAAAAACATGGGGTAACGATTGGTTGAGAGCTGTTGCTCCTGCTTTTGAACAGAAAGTAGGAAGGAGTAACTTCAATAACTCTTAACATCTTTCTTTGTAATGTCCTTTCCTTTAAAGACACAGCTGGTTTGTCTGTGACCATTACTAAAATAAAGTGAAGAGATGAATGCTTATTTTAAATCTTCTACTCCTAAAGTTAACCAGAGCTAATAGCTTGTTCTCCTCCATTATCAGAGACGGGATGCCATACTGTGAGGCCGACTATCACTCTCAGTTTGGGATCAAGTGTGACGGCTGCAGCAGCTTCATCAGTGGCCGAGTGCTGGAGGTTTGTTACTTCAAATCTTTACTTCACAAAATGGATTGACTTCTTTTAGCTCAGACTAAACCATTAGAAAGTGTGTCATTTTTCATGTGAATAGTGTAAACTGTGGATATTCGTGGCCAGACGGGCCACAGCTGTCCCTGCTCTAATTGGTTGAACTGTTGGAGTCACACAGCAGCGTTGGATGAGTCTGCTGTCTCGATGCCTTTCCTCTGAGTTTTCCAGAAACTTGTTTTTATTATACATATAGCGGCACAGTGGTTAAACATTAGCATTGTCCTTTCACAGCAGGAAGGTCCCAGGTTTGATGCCAGGCTGTATGGGGTTTTTCAGTGTTCTTTTATGTTCTCCCGTGTTTGTGTTGGTTTGCTTCAGGTGCTCTGGTTTCCCCTTCTATGTTTACGTTCCTCAAATTCAATAATGCCAAATGGTAATTCAAAAGAAGTAGAGGTAAGAATTGATATTATTTAATTTTTTTGTTGTGTTCATGCATTTTCAGGCTGGAGGGAAGCACTACCACCCAAGCTGTGCCCGCTGTGCCCGCTGTCAGATGATGTTCTTGGAAGGAGAGGAGATGTACATAACGGGTGAGGGACTATGACTATGATTATGACCCCTATAACGAACTTTAGTTAGATTTGTAAGTGGTTAGCTGTTGGTTTTAGGTTCATTGAACAGTGCCATTTACAAAAGTCAACATGTGCCTCTTATACAGAAAAATAAGTGACTATTCACATTCAGGTGGTTGCTAGATAAAGTGACATTGCAGGTAAACACAGGGGTTATTGCACATATTAAGTATTGTTATTGCGCATAGAGGTATACAGTAGAATTGTACAGTCTGACAGCGGTGGGTATGAAGGACCTGCGGTAGCGCTCCGTCTTACACTGAGGGTGTCTCAGTCTGTCGCTGAAGGAGCTGCTCCTCTACAGTCCTGTGCAGTGAGTGAGAGGTGTTGTCCATGATGGATGTGAACTTGGCCAACACTCTCCTCTCACTCACCTCCTCCACAGAGTCCAGTGGGCAGCCCAGAACAGAGCTGGCCCTCCTGACCAGCCTGTTCAGTCTCTTCCTGTCATCTGAGACATCTGACACTCAAAGGAACTGGAGGCAACATGAAAGGACGGGTCATAACAACACCTTTAGACAAAAAACAGCAGAAACTGTGGATAAGACAAATGCTTACACCCACCG
>OMNZ01070139.1:9178-28457 GCA_900303255.1 Lesueurigobius sanzi | reverse complement strand
CTGTTGGGCCTTTTTCAGTAACTCAGAGGTGTTAACGCTCCAGCTCAGGTCCTCCTCAATGTGGACTCCAAGGAAACAGAAGTCTGTTACCCTCTCCACGCAGTCTTCTACAATGTGCAGAGGAGCCAGGTCGCTTCTCCTCCTCCTGAAGTCGATAATGACCTCCTTGGTCTTTGAAGTGTTGAGGTGTAAATTGTTCTCCTGACACCACGCTGTCAGCCGCTTCACCTCATCCCTGTACGCTGTCTCCCTCTGATATGAGCCCCACCACCGTGGTGTCGTCAGCAAGACACCACGGTGGTGGGGCTCTGTGGTGTCTTGGTGTCGTCAGCAAGACAGTAGGGGGCTCAGCACACAGCCCTGTGGAGAACCTGTGCTGACGTTAATGGACATAGATATATATTTGCCCATTCTTACCATCTGGCTGCGACTGGTGAGGAAACCCATGATCCACGCACAGATGGGCTGTGGCATACCCAGGGCCACCAGCTTGTGCACCAGCTTGTTGGGAAGGATGGTGTTGAACGCAGAGCTATAATCCACAAAGAGCAGCCGCACGTAGCTACCCTGATTCTCCAGGTGGGAAAGAGCAGTGTGGATCTTCTGTGGATCTCTTTTCCCTGTACATAACATATGTATAGATGAAAATAGCAAAAAGTATTGCAATCTTGTACAAAGCAAAATACATATTGGATACATACATTATACTGTTCACTAATATCATGATATTTATTACCATATTTTAATTATTGCGCTGAGATCTGGGGCAACAATTACAAAGCCACTCTAAATCCACTAGTCAATCTTCAATAAAGGCAATAAGAATCATTAATAATGCTGGATACAGAGGTCACACAAACCCATTATTCATTCAGTCAAAAATAATGAAGATTGAAGTGCACTAAAATGATTTATTAAATTGGCCATTTACTGTAAGTCCGAGGTGAACAATAAGAAATCTGTATACGGTTGTATTAGACTTGAGGGTCTTATTCAGCGCGATGATTGATTACCGCAGACTGGTCCATGCGAAGCCTCTGACTGGGCGGACGCTCATTACCGTGTCATGTTGTGTTCCCAGAGGGGCACAGCCCTGCTGCTGGAGCATCTGGCGGGCAGCCTGGCCAGCACCATCTCAGTCACTACCCACCTGGACATCGCCCCCCAACACCACCTCTTTATGAAGGGACGCAACGGCAGCAACATTAAGCACATCACACAGAGGACCGGGGCGCAGATACACTTCCCTGACCTCAACAGCCCGCAGAAGAAGTCCACCGTTTACATCCAGGGCACCATCGAGTCGGTGTGTGTGGCGCGGCAGTATCTTATGGTGCGTACACAAACAGTACACAGACATAAACGTGCCTTTTTCGTTTACCCATGTCCATGCTTAAATGTTTTGGCTCATTTTAGACACTTTAACTTTGAATATAGATGACTCAGGCTTAGCTTTGTTTATTCTGTTACGGGAATGAAGCTACACTAACCTACCTGTGAACAATGAGGAATCTTTCCAACTTGAATGCACTATGTTTTTTTATTTCAGTGTATTATTAAATAGTTCCAAAGCAAATCAGCAAGAACATACTGACTGTAATTCTTCACAGCGCTATGGCTTATAATGTTTATAAACTTACTGTGGGTGTCTCTGGATGTCGGGTGGCCTTTCCGATAGAGGTGGGGGATTTCAACAAAAACGAATATCCCGATTTTTAGTGGGACTGTCTCGATAACGATAATCAACAATATTTTTGCAAACCATCAAAAAATATGTAAAAATGTGTTGGTAAATGTATTAATTTAGATTGCTGTCATCAAAATGATAATTATCTTGAATAAACTGCAGAAAAAAAGAAGATTATCATACTTATAGATTACTGTTCGGGAGCTACCAGTAGCTCGCCAAAGGTTTTCTACATTTATACATACATGAGTCACATTTTAGATGCATTTTGTGGTTCTGAGCAGCAAAATATCTCCAAATATACCTAAGTATTAGGCAGAAAGTACTGTACTTTTCATTTATTGTATTAAATGGTAATCTTGGAAGTCCTAGAGGCCTAGTCACACGTGTTTCTTTGAAGTATAAGTAGCTCGCTGGCATTTATGTTACACAAAAGTAGCTTGCAAGGTAAAAAAGGTGGGAGAGCCCTGTTGTAGACGTTATCCGACCTCTACTTTCCGATCTCTTAACTTCTTGTAAAAGCTGTAAGTTGTACAACATCCTGCTTAAAGAAGGTTAGATCGTATAAATTATAGCAGCCACATACATGTAATATGTTTCTGGATCTGTTTGGCTGGGCTCCATAAACAATCATTTTGGTAGCGAGAGCGGATGCGGTTACTCCCGCCTGTAATTCAGTTGTCAGTACTTTCGCATTTTTAAGACCAGAGCCTTGAATTTAAATGTTGGTTCATAATGTTTTGTGGTCATTCTTGTCTTATTGCCCATGACCACAAAGCTATGCTTATTGGAACAACTGGGAATCACAATCAAAAGTCAATTCGAAAAATGCACAGAAAGGACGGTTCTTTAATTGCCTTTGGTTAAAACTGCTGCTGCGCTGGAGGATATAGGACAGCTCACCCGTAAACATCTTTGGCTGTGTGTTTGGACATCCATAATTCTGCCTGCCTTCTCTTTGTCTGCGGTGTCCCATTTGGCCCCAGAGACATTTAGCAAATGCCAAAGCTGTTGCACCGGCTAAACACGACTCTCGCTGGGTCTGGAAACAGAGAATGGGTAGAAGCCTCAGTCTGGACAATAACAAACAGTGTGTGAAGTAAATTGAATGCTGGAGGTGCACACACTGACAAATTTAAAAATGGGGAGTTGTAATGGATTTAGCGGCGCAGAGTAAACATAGACGTATAGTGCAGTCCATACCGTTGCCCTTTGTGATTTGGCCTCTTCGCCGGACTGTAGATTACAGCCCAAAGCTTGACAAAGCCGGTCTGGGCCCACTCTCTGTCACTAATTACACCCACCCACAATAGTTTTCAGCACTGCACCCAAAATATAGTCGTCTGTGGTGCATGCGGTGCAGCGGTGATCATGCAGAACAGATTGGTGTCGGAGGAATTCCCCAAACTTCAGAGTGGAATCCAGCTATGAATAGTATTTATTGATTTAGCTCGAAATATGTAGGTCACTGTTTGATAAAATATAATACAGACAACATAGACGTAAGGAGAACAAAGCGTGTTTTACTATTGAAATGACAAAAGAATGTTTTGTCTGCGATGTCTACTCTGTTTGCCCTGACGAAGACCGAGAACAGGTCCCACACATATGTCCAAAAAAATAAAGGAGTTTTAAGTCAGTAGTGCCTCGGACCCCTCCTTTTTTTGCAATTCTAGAGTTGTTTTCTCTCTTGCATGGATCCTGGAAGAGCACCTGACTTCGTGACAATTCCAGCACTCACCACCCTCTCTCATGAACCGTTTTGTTTTGTTCTTTTGCTCTACAGGGCTGCTTGCCGCTGGTCCTAATGTTTGACATAAAAGAAGATGTCGAGGTGGAGCCCCACTATATTACAGCACTAATGGAACAATTGGATGTCTTCATCAGCATCAAGCCAAAGCCAAAGCAACCAAGCAAGGTTTGTCACCCACATACCACAAAGTCGAATACCACAATCTTTGCCAATACAGCACCCCCCCATGTAAAGTCACACCTCTTGTTTGAAAAGGCGCTGTCTCGCCTGCTTAAACTCAACATCAGGTAAATCCAATAAGAAGGAAGTGCCCTACTGTTCCAGGCGTACCCTCTACTATTCGAATTCCTACGATTGAAATAAATTATAGATTGTCACATTTCATCACCGACTGTGATAGGAAATTTGCCGTTCTCATGCTGCACTCTTGGGAAAGTGTATGGTCGCTTCAAATGTGCTCCACCGGGTCCACACAAACCCTCCGTCATCGCTGCACGCTCCATCTCCTCCAACTGAAAAATAGTCCAGTCGGTGGCGTGCATTTGCCAGAGTGTGTTGTTTTAGCACGCTGAACCAACACACAGTGATTTACAAGCATCTTAACACACCGGTCGGACACATGTGCCTTACTCCAAACCAGACCTTAAAGTTAGCCTTGGAGCGATGCTTTTCGATTCATAATTCCAACAAACTCTGAGATTCTCGTGCACTGTCCTGACTGAGCCAAGGCCCGGTGCCCAGACTCGACAGGCCCATAGAGACCATTGCCAAGGTGCCAGAGTAAACACCAGCCCACTCTGTAGAAATTCTTCACTTAAACATTTTAATGAGGGGGCAGCAGAGATCCAAAAGGCGCAGTCCAGAGGCAGTCGCCTCTTTGCTGCCGCCATATTGGCATCGTCGTAGAGGCGGGGTGTGTATGCATGTCAGACCAGTGGTACGTGCTCAGACTACATTATTTTCTACAAAAACAAAAAGGCAAGAGCAGGACTGGGGCCCATTTTTAAGGTTCTCCTGATGTAGAAAAATACTCACTTTCTTTCATGGTAAAAGTAAAACCATTTGTGAATTTATATACTGTACATTTAAGAACAAAAACTTTACTTTTGTCACTATATTTGCCCCTGGAATCCACGACTGGTCACATATATATCCCGCTTTGTCTTTAAATATCCTAACAGACAGCTATTTATATAAATTGTTGATGAACACGGGCCAATTTGTTTCACATTTATCACCAAATCAGACAGATGTTCGTTATGCAATCGATTAGAAAACTTTAGCTCCCATGTCTCCCGCTGTCTCCCTGTTCCTCCCACACAGCACTGTTTACCCTCCTAATCTGCGCCTAATTCCCCCTTCCTTCCTCCCTTCTGTGTTAGCCTTCCCCTCATCCTCTCCTTCACTCCCGATCTCTGGTGCCAACATTCTCTGCACTATCGTGTCGTTTTCTAGTGATTTGCCTGGAGTTTTCCAGAAGGCCCTCAATTTCCTAAACTTTAAATCAAAATCACAATTTCAACATTGCCTTTAGCGAATCACAACATTGCCATAAGTTAGAAAGTACAATGTTGCGGGTTTTTTTCTGCTTTTCAATTGCTTAATAGTTTGTAGTTATTGTAAATTGTTATTGATGAGGATGAAGGAAGCGTTGGACCTTTAGCATCTGTCTCTTTATTGCAGTCTGTGATCGTGAAAAGTGTGGAGAGGAACGCGGTGAACATGTACGAGGCGCGGAAGTTCATCCTGAGGCTTGAGAGCAGCGGGGTGTCGTGCTCATCGCCCCCCATCGCAGTGACCCCCACCCACAACGGCCCCTCCCTCATCTGCCCCGTCGGCCTGGACATCCTGGCCTCAGCTGGACTGGGGCTCAGCAATCTGGGTAAGTAGCTGCATTTAGATGAAGAATTTAAGAGCACCGTATCTCAATGAGGTCCGAGCTGTATTTGTATTCGTCCACAAACATTTCTCAGAGGATTGGTGCAGTTCACATGGCATCACAACAGACTAAAGAGATTATAGATTTTTATTGAGGTGGAGGGCAGAAGTGAATATGGTAACTGTAGAAATGCTAATCTCTAGTCTTACTTTATTGCTAATTTCTCTGTATTTCCTGGGCCAACAAAAAAACGGTCCCAACAGTCAGCACACATGAACCTACTGTAGGACTAATTATTTTGTGTCTGAAAGTGGTGACAATATTCAAAAACATGTGCATGATGTTGGCCAGTAGAAAGGACTTTCAGCCGTAAGAATAATATGGCAAGTTCACTATCAAATAATACCAAATAAGTACCAAATTTGTCAATTTTCTTATTGGAAATTTCTTTCAAAAACTGTATCTAAGAGTTGTATTGGCGCCTGCTCCAGCTGAAATAGAATTCTTGAGCATTTTAAAAGGAGATTACCGTATTTTCGTTTAAGTCACTATATATCGCACCAGCCCAAAAATGCATAATGAAGAAGAAAAAAAAATATGTAAGTCGCACTGGACTATAAGTCACATTTTTGGGGGGTCATTTATTTTACAAAATCCGAGATCAAGAACAGACATTTCATCTTGAAAGGCAAGTTATAATAATAACAATAGAATAGAGAACAACAGGCTGAATAGGTGTACAGTATGCTAACACAGGGGTTCCCAAACTTTTTTGGCCGCGACCCCCAAAATTAACGTGTGAATGACTCGGGACCCCCAACGTAAAATGAACTGTCTCTTGTAATAATTTCAAGCGCAAAACATTGAAAATAAAATGTATTATTGCGTACTGTATTTATTTTGGTATTTGACCCCAATTCACCAAAAATATGCTGTCCTAAACTAAACATGTGTTATATTTTTTTGTATTTTATCTTGAATTCATCTGGGGACCCCCAGGTCAGGGCCTTGCGATCCCCACTTTGGGAATCACTGTGCTAACACATTGATGGTTATTCAGCTACACGAAGCATAAACAACAAACTGAATAGGTGTCTGGTATGTTTACGTAACATATCAATTAAAGGAGACATATCATGCTAAATCGACTTTTTAAAGCTTTTAACCATGTTGTAATGTTGGTCCCTCGTCAAAACCAGACCTGGAGCAGTATTTCACTTTATTCACGCAGTTTTGAATGAATCCTGTTTGCGTTGGGCCTGTCACGTAGACTTCTACAGCGCTGGGTTTTGTACTTCCTGGTAACAATTAGGTCATTGTTCAAACCCCCAAACTGTCCTCCGCATTTTTAAAGCCAATAATCCAAAATTGATCAGTTCTGAGCCGTTCTGACTCATAGCGTGGACCCAGCCGCTCGGTTGCGCTACAGCCACATGTTCAAATCAACGCTAATCGTTTGTTTTTTACAATGCGATCCCCCCTGTTGCCTGTAGGGGGCGCTCCAGGCCAAATCCTCATGAGCCCTGACACATACTATAATTTGAGTATCATATCATCTTCACAGAGGCATTATTTGAATGTATAAAATGTAAAATATCAATGCACAGACATACTAATGAAAGATTTTAAGCCTGTTTTTAAAATTGAAATGCATGATATGTCCACTTTAATATATAAGTCATACCTGAGTATAAGTCGCAGGACCAGCCAAACTATGAGAAAAGGGGTGACTTATAGTCCGGAAAATACGGTATACCTTCCGTGTGATATTGAATGTTTTTAATTGCTATTCTGTTTATCTGTTTATACATATGAATTATTTTCTAGACACCAAGTGAATTTACACAGAAAGCAGAAATCTGTTTTGTTTTTTTTAACATGGAAACTGTCAGTGATTTGTTTTTATAACAGGAAAAAAACAAGATTTGGTTAGAAAACAAACAAGTCTAGATGCATGAGTCTCTGCAGAGGAGCTAATGTGCTCATAAATCATTGTCACTCACATCTGGGCTGGCTGCACGCTGAGAGTCTTCCCTCCTAGCAAAACATATACCCGTGATACTGTATCTCAGTGCCAGGCATTCCCCAGAATCTTGTGCCACTAGATCATGAAGTGCTGTTACCATCTGATACACATCCACTGCAGCAGAAATCAGAGGCCACACCAGCCTAATGTACGCGTGACAGTAGCCTCCAACCAGAGCCCGTATGCAAATCCCATGTGCCAAGGAGAAATCCACATGTGCATTCAGTGAGCAGCCAACCATCACAAAGTAACCTCCGTGTAGTCGACAGTGCGAGGGAATCATGAGAGCCGTAAAGCAGCTATGACCACACAGCACTGACCTCAGCGCACTGCCACAGAGTTCATACTGGAACACCAGATTTTTGTTGCCCAACTGTGATTTCTTTTTCTCTTTTTTTTTTGATATTTTTTTAGCCTGAGGAGTATTATGATAACCCTGAGACAACAGCTTTTATGTGAAACGACCTGAGAATCAGATTCCTCAGTGTGACATGAGTAATTCATCAAGCACAGCAGAAAGAGCAGATAGTAGAGTCAGCTGACATGATGTATTGTATGGGTTTAATGGTAAAATCGACTGAGCAAGTTCACCTAGTGTTATATCTACCACAGTGTCTAGATGATTTTCTTCTAACCGTGGAACTATTTCAATATTGGCGTAAACTATAAATTAATTTGTTTTAGATTAACAAGTACAATTAGTAGAAAAACTAAAATCCTCATAATATGTATCACGTAAGTTATAATGCTTCGTCCCACTTTAAAGGGACTCAACAGAGTTTGATCATTTTCATACTCGTGACTGCCACCTCTGGCCGTCCGCGTAACTGCAGTCTCCATGTTAAGCTGGTGAATGACTGCTGCCTCCGCCCGAACACGCAACTTTAGAGTGCAATTGAGTGGGACAGGTGTGGGCTCACAGTACAGCGTGGGACATTGCTGGAGCATGTAGGGGGTGGAAAATATATATATTTTTTTTTATTTTAACTTCCGTAGAGTCCCTTTAACCTTAGTTGTGGTATTTCAATCCTATCACTATTCTATCATTGAGTTCAGCTGTAAGGTCATGTTTTTATTCATTTTTTTATTTGATTGGATCATGGGACTCATGCATGTAAACACGCCACACCGGATTGTAGCCATGTGCTGCACTCTCACTCTTGCTGGCCTATTGTACATGTTTTAAGTGGTAGAACCATAGAGTGTAAATAAAGATGGAGGGAGCCTGCGTGGCTTTCCCCGTAGCGTTCAGCCCATGCTAACAAAGCCAATTCATGCTAGCATTTGAACTGCCGCCATGTTGAATTTTTGGAGCCTAAATCATATTTGGTCTGTGCCAGTTACGTTCCCTTTTAATGTTGAAAATATTAAAGGACAAAGAACAGGACGGTGTAGTGCGTGGTAAGACAAGCACTTGAGGCTCATATTCACGAGACTATTCCCAATAATGAGTTAAAGAGGGGCCAAAAGGTTTCAATCAATAGGAGCTTCCGGGTTCCGGAGCCAGCCCCCATATGCTAACTGGCTTCGCAGACAACTAGCCAATTGTACCTCCATTATTATTTACACTCTATGGGTAGGACACAGAGAGAACATGCAAACTCCACATATAAAGGTCCCGTCCGGCCCGGGGGTTTGAATCCGGGACCTTTTTACTGTGAAGCACAAGCGATAACCGCTGCGCCTCTGTGCCTCATGTGACTTATTTATGCAATTACCCCAACCTGATCTCTGTGTTATCGTTCAAGCTTTCATCCACCTCTAGAAGCTCAATCCATTTTATGAAACATTTAAAGGGCCCTGATGAAGACATGCTGTCTCGAAAATGCGTAGGCTGTCCATTTTTTTTGTACTTTTAACCTTTTTCCACTAAACAGAGTGCCTTGGACATTTTTCTTGATTTTGAATATTCTAATTTCTGCAAAATTGCTTCTCACAGCATTAAAAAAGTCGAGCTCTTCCTGATCTTGTCACGGTGGCCTAGTCCTTGAAGAGCACCTGTTTCTGGCTTTTTACTACACGGACCCTCGAAGCACTCACTATCCTTATTTTGACTTATATTTATTATATTGTACTAATAACCACATTAAGATGAGGTGTGAGATAACATTCTTGGACACACCTTTTAATTCAGAAATATTGGTGTGTGTGAATATTTCCACCATTACAGCATCATTCCGTTGTGCCCTATTGTTTGTACAGTAAAATTAATATCTATATCTCATTTTAAACCAGGGGCCAGTGACGAAGCTGTGGATGGCCACATCCTGGTTTGTAGTAATTGCTACATGCTTGTCTTGCTTCGATTACAGAGAAGTCTGCCAGAAGAATCCCTGGCCTTATTCCTGGAGCCAAACGAGCCCCTAGTCAAAGCCACAGACCTTCTACTTTCTGTTTTCATACACAGTGTTTGGGTCTAGCCACCAAACATCACATTGTTGCTGCTCTCAATAACATGGTTTTATTGTGATTGAGGACACACTAGACGTATACTTTGCATCCGTGACCTTGTAGCTTTTCAGAAACCCATTTTCGGTCTTCTGCCTGGTTGATGGCAATTTGATGAAATTCCACTTAAATAGTTGGACGACCAAGATTATTTTTGCGAGCTCGATGAGACATGTGATTAGGGAGAAAAATGGCTCATTACTTTGACAGGACCACCACTGATTTATCCATCTTCTACTTATTTTGTCCATTCTTCTCTCTCCTGTTTAGGTTTTCTGAGTGCAACAGCTCCCCACTCTCTCAGCAGCTCTGTGACTCCCAACGCTGTGCTCAACAGTTTAAACGCCTCCCTGAGTCCACTACAGACCCCCAGTCCCACTACGCCTTTGCCCTCCCCGTCTCTGTGGCCAAGCTCTCTCACCAGCACCCAAGGTCAGCCACAAACACTGTATTAAACTTCCAGTTCGTTCAGTTCATCTAAAAAGAAGTCAAAATTTCAGAGACAAGGCAGAAATCGCCAAAGATATACAGCACCAGTAAAACACTTTTTTATGTATTGGTTTTTCTTTTATTTCAAGACATTGTAGATTCTTACTGAAGGCATTCATTTATGAATGAACACATATGGCTTCCTGGACACTCAAAGACACTTTACATGGTATTATTCATTCACTCCATACTTTATGTTCTTTATTCTTCAATTAATTAAAGATAATACACTGAGTTCAGTTTTTTGAGTAAGTGGATATATTCACGGTTAACTAAAGACCATTAGGTCCATGTTTTGTTATTGAATCGTATTGAACAGTGTCAAATTGTATTGAGAAGGCTCTGTATCGAGGTACGTATCGTGACCTGTGTATCGAGTTATGTATCGTCTCGCCAGGTTCTCAAAGCTAATCGGAAACTGGTACCGAAAAAATATTCACCCTTGGAGCATGTTTTGATGCATGGCAGGTCCTAAAACAGTACTAAAGGAAGTTACTTGGTTATTTCAGCTCAAATAAATTATTTTAAAAAATGAAAAGAAATAATCTTAAATTACCATTATTCTGTTTATGGTTCTAGATGACCAATAATTCAGTATAATAATTGAAAAAGTGTTATTCAGGTACCAGTATCTTAAACCTAGTATCTGTACTGGAATCGAAAAAAACTTGACGGTACCCAGCGCTAGTCACCAGAAATAGTTTTCACTTCAGAGACTGTTGAAAACCATTTACTTTATGAAGCTCATTGAGAAAATGCCAAGAATAAAGGGTTCCCATTTTTGCCAACATCGTTTCAGTTATAATTCCATGTGTTCATTCATAACTCAATGGTACTGTATATTTTTTTGGTTTCATGTGGACAGACATCAGCTTATATTGTGACAGAAAAAGGTAGTTCTTAGTCTGAATTCATATCCACCTCATTATTGATCAATCGGCTGTTTAAAATGCTGTACTGTCACGTGAATGAATCCCATTAACATATCTTAACCCCCGTGTGGTAGCTTTCTCATCTCAGCTCATGTTGCACCCGGCGACCCAGGCCACCCTCAGCAGTATCCTGTTGTCAGGCGTGCAGGGTTACACGCAGAGCACCCCGTCGCCCCCGCCTGGCCTCGCCCCCATCGACAAGCAGCCCAACGGGGTGCCCGACTGCTCCAAGGGCCCCTGCACGCTCAACGGACATGTCAAAGTAACACAAGTCAACTCACTTTGATCACTTACATTATAAACGGTCTGTCGTGGTACAAATCTGTCCAATTTGCGATTTTGCTTTCAGCATCCTAGCTCAGTGTACACAAGAATAACAACGGCGTCGCTTGCGGAAACGGTTTTGAGCCCTCCTCCGTGTGACCCAGTGCAGGAGGCCAGTGGACACAACCCATCGGAACCTCTGTCCAGCAAGTCCAACTCAGACGAAGGTACAGCTGTCTGCGGAAATCAAAGATCTCATTTTTACACGCATGTACAACAACTTTAACAGGTGTATTCCAAAATGCATGATTCATGACTTCAGCACAAATGTGGCATGTCTCAACTTTAATATTTTCTTGTGGCTTGGAGCTTAAAAAGAGCCCTATTCTGCTACTCTATTCCAGATGTAGTATTTTAGGACCTTGTGATTAATGTGTCGTCGTAACCTTGGAGGAGCAGCATTTTGAAGCTGTTAACAATTTTCACTGTACACGATTTCTGGACCCTGGCCTTGCATACTTAACATAAATGTCAAATTCAGGCTTCTCCGCTAAAGATTTATGCCACGCTCGAAGCCACAGTGAAACGCCTTATTTCTGTTTGTCTATACAGTCCTCTTAACCTTTGCAGCGTGTTTATCGCGCTGGAAGGGAGACAGATTACCAGTGGTCGCCCCGTGGTTCAGAAAGGCCTTCATTTCCTCCGCGTCTTGCGCTGGCGGTTTCCCCCCTCGGACCTCCTCTCTCACGCGTCTCCCTTTCCCTCACTGTTTTCCGAAGCACGCCATGCCCCGACACTGGTGCGCGCCGGTGAGGTTTTCCTCCCACAATCCCTCCTCCTGTGTCCCAGAATGTTTGCCCTGGCTCGCCCCGTCCCACGGCAGGCTGTGCAGTAAAAGGGTTCAAGCGTTGTACCCCAGGGGCCGTAGGCTGACTGACATCATATTATTTTATGTTATAGTAGGTATATTGTATTATAGTATAATTGTGCTCCGAGTGGTCGGAAATAGTGCAGCAGGGGAGAGAAACTGTAATTAGAGCCGCTTTTGTCCTAATTAATCCATGCGCCAACTGAGCCCTGTCACATTTTAATACTTACCTACACCTCATTATGTTAGTTAGGTTGTCATTGATGGCTATAATCAAAGGTTTTTAAGGTGAGACACTGCAGATGAATAGGGAAAAAGTGTAATATGAGTCAATATGAAACGGTATATGAGTCAATATGAAACGGTATATTCCTGACATGAATAAATAAATGTGTGCAAGTGTTCTGCAAAAAGTGCCTGTATTTTTCATAATGGACAGAGCCAGGTTTAAATTTATGGCATTATTTTGTTGATAGATTTTGTTGATATATTTTGTTTAGTTTTTGAATAAGCTAGTTGTTAGTGAATAAATCTGTAAAAATTCAAAATTTGCCTTGTTTTGTTGGGCTTTGAAGCAATTGAAGTATTGAAAAAAAAATATATATTGTTAAGTACAAGACTGGGACGTGTACTGTAGGTGCTACTAAAGTGGAGAAGTTGCAAGAGTGTAAGGGAAATACATTTTGAGAAAATGGCCTTTGAAATTACGATTTGCAGTATAATTCTTTGTAGAAACATAATTAACCATCCTATTATGAAGATTTGGCAATTTATTTGTTTTCAGATGAAATTTCAAATGTTAAAGGCACTATAGACTAGTTGACACGTGACAATGACGTTGGTTTCCGCATGGGGGGCAAAAGGAATGTGCGCCGTCATCGGATAATATTGTGATTACGGCAACTTTTGACAACAGATGCTATAAATAGGATTAAAAAGCATGGTGCACACTTGTAGCGCAGTCGGCTGCATAAATAGACTATACGGAAGGAGAGTGACATAAAAGCTTATTGATTTCCAGCCCGTAAAAACAAAAAGCAGTGGCTTACAGCGATGAAGAGAAGCAGTCATGGGCGGCACGGTAGCGCAGCGGTTAGGGCCACACACCGGGCCAGGACGGGGCCTTTCTGTGTGGAGATTGCATGTTCTCCCCGTGTCTGCGTAGGGTTCCTCCGGTTTCCCCTACCACCAAAAACATGCACAATAGGCAGGATGAATGATGTCTGGGTGAGTGAATGCTGGTGATCGGATGCAGCCACATCTCTGTCGGTCTGCCTCAAGGGGCAACTGGTTACCACTGGAGTGAATGCAAAATCATCATCATCATTTGTGACGATGTCTGTGAAAGGCGCTATATAAATAAAGTTCTTCTTTTTCTTCTTCATCGGATTCACAAACTTGCCATATTATTGTTTTGACTGAAAGTCCTTTCTACTGGCCAACATCACGCACATGTTTTTGAATATTTTCTGCACTTGTGGACACCTTTATGAGATATTAATTAGACCTTAGTTAATTTGTGCTGACAGCGAAGACATTGGACTGACTTTGTGACAGTTACAATTACAGAGATTAGTGACAAACTAAGGCTAACAATCTGCATTTTTGACAGTCACCACAGTTACGAGCACAAACTTTACTGCTGCCCTCCACCTCCATAATAAACGTACTTTTACCTCTTTAGAATGTAGCAATGTCACATGAACCAGTAATAATACACATTGCTGCATGAGTTAGCTACTTACGCGTTTCTGTTTTCATTTAGAATTACATTAATCACCTCGTAGGCAAAATTCTTCAGTCTTCATCTGTACTCTGTAGTTGAAGTGTAGGACGTTTCGATCTTAGTCCAAAGATCGTCATCAGCTAATGGCACCACCGCGGCGCATTTCAGTAAGCACACAGCCATCGCTTTCATTGCTGTGGTACAGTATCTGCCTCACATCCAGACACAAAAAATATATATCCATCGAGTGACTTGTATGCCTTCATCATTTCTGCTGCGTAAACCCTCGGTGTGTAGATTAAATTGTTTGTACTGTAGATGTCTCCATACTGAACTGGTGGCCACGGGTCAGGAAGCTTAGCGTTAGCAACAGTTAGCTTTGCGCCATAGCTGCCGCTCACGGTCCTGCACGGTCCGCTGTGCAAAGATGTTGTAAACACGCCACGTATTTTGGCTTCATGCTGTTAGATGTGTCCAAAGTGACAAGGCAAAGGAGCTTTAGTTAACTAGCGTGACGTGTGTCTTTTTGCCCCCCATCGCACAGCGCATGCGCAGGATCATCGACAGTAAACAATAACATTCAACTTGTCTATACCCGATTTTTTAATTACAAATAATGAAAGAGGTTGCGAGTAAAACGAATTGATAGTTGTGGTCCAAACACTTCTAGCTTTCCTCACACATTTCTAAAATCCTGTTTCTTCTTAGAGATGAGTTCATAAGCACATTTAGCTACTGCCGGGGTCACTTTTTAGAGTCATAGAAATGTTAGAAAACTAGCCTGCAATATACATACAATAAATGCTTTATATTTAGCTGCACTGTATTATTTCTTATTTGTATAGCACTTTTCATATGACATAGTCACACCCAAAGCGCTTCACACATGAAAGGGAGGGGGGCTCATTCACTCCATGCAGATGGTGGTAAGCTGACAGAAGGGAGGCTGCTCACATCTGCGCCAACGGTCCCTCCGACCACCACCAACCACTCACACTTAGGCATTGGGTGAAGTGTCTTGCCCAAGAACACAACTCTCTTAAATTAATTAAGAGATTAAACTGACCAAAAATCCAAAAAATGGAAGAAATAGTCTTTTATCGGTAGTGACTCCCCTTAAATCACAAAATAATAATGATAATATTAACTGATTTTCTTCTCTACAGGTTCAGACACATTTGTGGAAGTGGGCATGCCCAGAAGCCCCTCGCACTCGGCCAATGGGAACGAGCTGAAGCAGATGCTGGCGTCATGTAAAACCTCATCAGGGAAGAGGCAGGCGGTGGAGCTGCTGCAGGGGACAAAGAACTCTCATTTACAGTATGTTACAGCCACCGCCTGTGCAGCTGCGCTCATGTCGACTCTAGTCTATTCTGTCATCATTATCTCCTGACAGCACTTCAGGCAACTGAGCTTTGATCCCCATTAATAATAATACAAAAATAAGACATAAGTGAAAACAAGCATAGCTATAAATATTACTTAAAGGGTGAAATGACGTGGTGTACCAATCATTAGAATAAAATACAACCATTTATTTTGTTACAGATATTTTTTATTGTTAAATAATGTGTCCTCTCCTAACACCTGACTTATTACTGGGAAAGTTATAAGTCACTTTTACTATCTCCAGCTTATCTCCATGGAGAGATTGACTAAAGGCAGCCAAATATGAGACTTAAATAGGTTAGGTCCTCATCCAAATCCATTCTTTGATAACACGCGCCAAAAATAGAGTCTAGCTGGTCATTAGGAGCATGTTTTGTATCGCTGATCCAAAATGTTATACAGGCTACCTTTAAAACATTTAACTCATATTATGTAATAGAAATCCAATTGAAAAACCCTCTTGTGTTTGTGACTATATCACTTTTGTACACCAAAATATAAATGCTGTTTTTTATACTATACTTTATTTACCCATCTAGAATTCATCATTCAACTGTGTCTTCATTTCTATAAATTACTGTGCTAAACACAAATGAATGAAAGGAGAATATTATCATTTTGTGAGATTTGGGCATTGTTACATTGATTTTGCTCAGAACACTGGACACAGTGTAGGGCTGCAAGATTCATCAATATCGAATCCACATCGTCATTTTAAATACTGCAATAACCTAACCCCTGATAATAACTGAGTTATTTTTCTTTTTGCGTCTCTAGCATTTCATGAAGCTGAAATATAATATACAATAACTACTGCAATGTATAATAGCAGTTTTAGGAGTATATTTTGCTGACAATACTAGGGCAGTGATAGCCTGGTCTTACCATACCCTCGTACTCATTTCGCACAGAGGGTCTGGATCTTCCCGATTGAGCTAATTGAGTTATCAGGTGGGAGGGAACAACTCCTTTTAAAGTTCGAAACAATTGGATCTGATTTTACCCAATCACTAGCCTGGCCTTAGCCATCCGTATTATCATTTCCTGCATATGCTTGACGTCACCTACAACACCCGCCTCCCGCTCGCTGAATGGTCCCAAGAAATGTATCACAGCCACTGAGATCAGACCCAGACTGTAACATGTAGGGAAATGATAACGGATGATTTATGGATGGCTAAGGCCAGGCTAGGGCAGTGACAATAAACAATAATATTGGTCACCGCAATGAAAAGAAGGCACGATTAGCTGATTTTTTTTCATCGCTTAAGTAGATGATCTACAGTCACATAATTACTGTGATAAATAACATTGTAAATCACAATAATTTTGTACAAGAAAATTGTGAAACAAAAATGTATCGTCCCGTGCCTTGACAATACTGAATTGCATAAAAAATATACAACATAAATATATAATATTTAAACCGAAATTTCTGTCTGAAAAATGTATTTATTTATTTTTGTTTCAAAATTGTGCAGCCCTAGTATAGCAGAGAAAATGTTGGATACAATTACCTTTGTACACACAATCAGAAAATAATGTATATATTCCCCCTGAGGAAATTGGGCCTTGATTTCCTTTTATAAATGTGCAAAAGACCCAAGAGACCTGAACAAAAACACAGCCACGAGTCTTTCACTCATCAGTGCAGTATGGGCCTTAACATTGTGTCAAAAGTTGAATTGAATGGACGGCTTTTGGATGCAGTTTCCAGCTCTGGCCATATTCACACTGAGGCAATACTTCAAATTTCTCTTGCTGTGAGTAAACAGCAGACCGAGCCAAGTCAAAATCTCAGTTACGAGCATTCAGACTTGGAATGCATGTATCTGGACGACAAGATAAAACGTTGCAGATGGCAGGGCAATTTATGAGCAGATAAATTGAATCCCATACGCTCTGTTATACAACCCTATCCAGGTCAGCGAAAGCCACGCTCGTAAGCCATTCGTTTGTGCATTCTTGAAATATATATCGAAGCGTGTGTGTGTGTTTTGTCCATCAGTTCGGATTGCCTCCTGTCCGACGCCGAGTCCAGTTCGTCGGACAGTCCCGTGGCAGATAAGAAGGCTCCGGGAAGTGAGCGCGCAGCTGAGAGGGCCGCGCAGCAAAACGAAAGGGACAGAATTAGGCTGGCTCCGCAGTCTTCATTTGCGAACATGCAGGTACAAACCACAAACTGTGAAGAAGAAGAAGAAAAAAAAAGCCCTACTTGTGTGTTCATGAAGATAATGGCTGTACATCTGTCTGACATCTTCTCAGGCTTTCGACTATGAGCAGAAAAAGCTGTTGGCAACCAAAGGTAAATGAACATGTGTTGTTGTTTGAGTTACACAATACTTTGGCTTTTTATAGCATTGGGGGGAATGTGAAAGTTTAATAATATCCTAATATAAAATCCCATTTACGGCGCGGCGTTAAACCTTATTTTTGAACTATATTGGCTGATTTGTGGTGTGCTTTTCATGTCGTAATGAAATGAAAAGTGAAACTGTTAACATTGGCCTGGGTGATATTTTTTAAACATGTCCAGAAGCGTAAATGTTTGTGGAAACTAAAGACTTTTTAAATGCTAAAACAAATCACATGCATTTCAGAACATCTTTGTAGAGTTCTCGACTATTGCAATAGCGTTCTCTACAGTACGCCATCCAAAACCCTCAGTAAACTACAATCCATCCATGCCCGCCTCCTCACCCACACCCGCTCTCACCAACACATCACCCCTGTCCTTCAGAACCTCCACCGGCTCCCTGTCCCTCAGCGCATACAGTTCAAGATCCTCCTCATCATCATTTAGAGCCCTCCAATAATCTGGCCCCTCCATACCTCACAGACCTGCTCCATCCTCCCCGCTCCTCCGACTCCAACCTCCTGTCCCTCCCCTGTAGGACCAGGCTCCGAACCTGGGGGGACAGCACTCTGGAACTCACTCCTCAAACCCACCTGTTCAAAATTTATTTTAATATCTAATGTATTGTCTATTATGCTGCTGTTGTTGATTTTAATTGTACTTCCTGTGAAGCATACATACATTCAAACCTGGCTCTATCCATTATTTAGATTTCATCTCCAAAAATAGAGGCAGTTTTGGCCTTTTGTATATATGCTTTATGACAGAAAACGTGCAATACATTTTTTTCTCATATTTAGGTCAGTAATACACAGCAAAAGTAACTATTCACATGGCGTGTCTCACCTTAATTCCAAAGTCCTTTAGTGAATACTTATTATATAACACTTCTGTGACGGTTGCAGCGATGTTGAAGAAGCCAGTGGTGACAGAGGTGCGGACTCCCACCAACACGTGGAGCGGGCTGGGATTCTCCAAGTCGATGCCTGCGGAGACCATTAAAGAGCTGAGGAGAGCCAATCACGTGCCCTACAAACCCAGCATGAGCACTACCTACGAGGTCAGGATCACTCCTATCATCATCAGTCATTCATCATTTAGTCTTTGGATGAAAATGTTTTAAGACTTTTTCATTTTAATCAAGCTTTAGTCGTTGGAATATTAAGGACAAATCGTTTTATATTATTACGTATATCGGCTTGGTCTTCGATGTTTGTTTGGAGCTCTTTTAATCTTGCAACACTAAAGCAAAACACCTGAACGTACAAGACTGAAATAACTTCCTGCATCAATGAGAATCTACTTTTTTGTGGAACTCTTTGATTGAAAAGAGGTTAAACAAAAAAAAAAAGACAACTGTTGCATCAGGAGCTTGGATCCTGTCCCCACATTTCCCTTCATTTCAGTTTAGTTTGTATTAGTTGATGAAAACCCAGAGATTTGGACATATTCCAAACTCATT